>JARBJD010000345.1:0-75836 GCA_033064195.1 Blattamonas nauphoetae
TGAGGGAAAAGGAGGTGAGAGATATGACAGTCGTTTACGAGAACTGCCATACCACAGTCAATGATGGCCCATGTCATTGACAAGCTGTGTTGAGGTTGACAGATAAAATCATCAGAAAGGGGACTGAAAGGCTCCAGAGAGAGATGACACAGAGATTGCGGGGCATATTAGAGTAGGTTGGGCAAGTTGGACGAGTTGAGGATGGTGCTCGATCAAACAGGATCTATTTGAAAATCGAAAGAGGAAGTCCCGAGTGTGAGAGAATGAAAATTTCTTCTTCATATGACACAGAAATAATCAATGATGGAGAAACAGACTGATTATTGTATGTGACTCAAGATCGACGTCCTGGAGAAGAAAAGCATGGAATGGCGAAAATAATGAATGAAAAGAGAGAACTTGACTCTCGTGTTGAGATACAGGTGTGCCAAGACGATGTTGGAGATCTGTTCGTTCACTTCGATCATGTGGTTCATGCATCCTGAAAAGAGAAAAATGGAAAAGCGAAACCGTAAGATGATCAGTAGAAGAGAAATGAGAAATTGTGAAGACTGTTGAGGATCATGTCTCGATCTGACTCGACAGTGGAACAACTGGAATCGCATGTGAGATCATGAGTGAAAACGAGAAGTAAGTACTGAGAAGAAAAAGAATACCGTTTTGTAATTGTTTGGATTCGTGGAGATGCTGTCAGAACGAAGAGGAGGAGTCGGAGTCGGTCTGACAGGCCGACTTTTTGTCCGATGTTGGGGAAGGACAGACCGACTCAGGGACTCTTGATCTACGACGTGTTGAACATTAATTTTGAGAAATATGAGATGAACCAATTATAGAGTTGTTGTGAATCAAAATGAGAAAAAGGAAACAATAAAGGACCCTGGCGGGATTCGATCCTGGGTCCGGGAGCAAAAGCTGATGGGCTACCACTCGACTAAAGGGCAGTTCAAAAAGTCGCCGACTGTTTTATTTTTAGGACTGGACTCGATGTTCTCAGACCGACCACTGCCCATGCCTAGTATTAAAGAGATATCGTGCCAACAAAACAAATCCAGTTGATATTAGCAAAGGTGTGATTGACAATATTGTGTTCAATTCGATTCAATCAAAGTTGGTTCAATGTTGTGGGATCAATGGCTTACAGATAATGTTCAAGGCTACGATAGTACGTCAGAGGAATGGAAGAAAATCAAACAAAGAAAAGACTTTAAGGAACGGGTTTATCCACGATTTTATCAATTGATCGAGAGTGATAAAACATATTTGGAACAATTCTTCAATACATATTCATCACAGATATCTACAATTGCTAATGATATTCAACGTCAAGCCTACAGAACAAGAGATCTCACCACATACCAATCACAAATGCCAAACTATACTAGATTTGCTCAATTGCAGAAAGACATGGGAGAAGATGACAGTGGAAATGAAAGTTGATGATTAAAACAGAAATATATATTTTTATTTTTATATAAAGTGATGCAACCAATTCTAAGTTGTCAATTTACAGAAACACACAAGTTCTTCTTCAGTACCAACATCAATCACCAACAATGTCATCATCGATAATAAAGGTTCGAATTCTGGAAGGTTGAATAGTGAGCAATGCGCTAATGTTGAACTAGAGAATGTTCCAGGTGTTTATGATCCACCACTCGAGACATATCCATCAGCACCAATCCAAAGTCGTTCTATCCCACTCCGAGAATATACATCTAATATTACAGCATTCAAAGATCAACTGTTGCTAGTGTACAAGAATGCATTCGCTTGTGAAAAGAAACTATTGAATAACCTAATTGAACCATCAAAGAAACTGATCACAAACCAAAGTGATTTATGTGCACTGATTGCTACACTCACTGGGATCAACGATGTGGTGATCAGATTGGATGATTTATCAACAAAATGTTCATGCATTAATGCTCTCCCAGTGTTTAGAACCATTTTCAAGATCCTTGTTGGAGGAAAAGATATGAGTATTGCCTATAATGAAGCATACAACACTATTCTCAATTATGGAATTTCATTGACGAAAGCAATACCCCGTTAGAATAGAAGTCTCTCATGAGATTATTTCCTCGCTAAAAATATAAATGAATTGATTTTTTATTTTTACATAAATGGCACCAGGAAGTTTCAACAAACTCAAAATATTGGCAAACAATTCTTTCAATTCATCAAACCTCTAGCTCAACATTACTTCAAGTCGGTGGTGGATTGCTCTCTCAAACGAACAGTAAATTTGGACAAACAGCAGGAGGAATTCTTAGTGGATTAGGAGGAATGATGGATTCGTACCAACAGAATAAAGCGATCAATCGAGCACCACAACAACCACAGATGATTGAGTACGAACCTCCACGAAATGCTCGGTACGTTAATGATGATATGCCCCAGTCGTCAAACTCAAAGATTCAATTCAAAGGCTAATCATTCACTAATGATCAAATATTTTATTTTACATAAATGGCACCAGGTTGGTTATCAAAATTAGCAGCAGTTGGCAAAAACATACTCAGAGTTGGAGCTCCATTTCTGAATCTCATTCCCTTTGTTGGACCAGTGATTTCAAAGATTGCTCAGACAGGTGTTGAGATGATACCAGATGTGAAATCGGATCAGCAAATCCATGCAGAAAAGATGGCTCAGTATGAACAAGCAATCAATGAAGGAAACGGTTCACTTGCGAACAAACTCAGAGACGAAATACTGAGACTAGAAGAAAAAATGAAACCTAAAGTGAAACCAAAGAAAAGTAACTGAGTTAAAACATTAATGTAATTTTTATTTTTGTTAAAATGAACTCGCATATAACACATCTGACAAACAAAGAGACATGGAGCTTCAACATTGACTGGCAATAGCACTGGATCAATCAAATACACAAGAGATGACATTGGTCAAATACAGCAGCAACTAATGTCTGAACACCACGTTAATTATCTTCTGAATGATGGAGCACACAGTCCTTCTATTCAAGAATTGAAACCATCAGAATTCACGATTCTACAGAGGACAAGAGATAATCATTCCATTGACTGGTAATCAAGACATTTGTCAAATTGATGATTCATTCATTACGTTCACAATCACAACCACTTTGAAAGTCAACAATTGGAACATTACCCCAGACAAAGTTGGATCATACTCCAATGAAAGAATATTTATGTTCGTAGGACTTAAGCATTCAGCATCAATCTTTAGTAGATTCACAGTTCTTCACAACAATCAAAGAATCATTAGCACTTCAAACAATGATGTCTCAATGGAATCACACATCTACAACATGATTAAACCAAAGAGTCAATTGGAGAATCGAAAACATTCGCACACTCCTTGGGAAAATGCTTGGAAGCATGATGAATCTGTCGCTGGTGTTTATATTCCATTATCATCTTTCACTACAGTGTCACAAGCTGGTGCTTTCATGGACACAATTGACGTACCAATTCGTATATCAATCAATCTTGAAGATCTTCTGATTTTCTCAGGGATGACTGACTATCAAGATGTCTCTTTGGTGATTTGAAATTGAGTGTTTACATCAATGAGGATGCATTCGTGTGTTGTCCTGTAAATCCTGAGCTTACTTTGAAAATACACTTTCATCCTTCTTTAATGTTGGCTTAACAAGACCACCAATTCATCATGCGATCGCTGATTGTCACCAACATCGTCCATGGTTTTCCACTCTACTAGCGAACTGCACCAAGAATTTTGTTCAGATTGGTCAATCATTTAGGATATCAGCAGTGACTCAAGACATTTACTACAACTCAGCTGGAACGGTTGCTAAAGAACCAGAATTCGTGGATCAGTACATCTCACTAAACATTATTGATTATCGCGTTGATGATGTTTATTGCATGAGTGCTGGATACCAAATGAAAGAAATTGCGAAGAGAATCTCAAGAAGATGTATCAGGATCGTCCAGGAACAATTCCAGCAGAAAGAGATATCGTTCTATCCATTTCAGAAGACACCAACAGCAACAGGTATTGATTGTACTCAGCAAATGGTTCTCGTTAATGCCAAGGACATCATGCTTCTCTTCCGTCACTACGATAATGAAGTCACTTGTTTCCACAATCCAATGCAGAAAGATCTTCGAGTGCATCTCCTTGACAAATACTATCCAGATAACTGGACATCAACGATTGGAGCTCGCTTCTATCAATTTGCTTTATCAACTCTCAATCTTGATTCATACCTGACTGTTCCAGATGATTTGGAGCGATCATTAACAGATTCTCTTGAAGAGAAACTCTCCGGTGATGGAACATATGCTGGAGAAAAATGACAAGAGTGCGACCGATTCATGACAATACAGACTTCCTCCTGTGCTTTTCAACACAAAGAAGTTTGTCCGACAAACTGCAATGATTCAATCAGTTCCAGAGGTCAAAATATTCCAGTCACATTGAGATCAAGTCCGATTTAAAGAGTGATTGACACATACTATAATGTTCTCGATCCAAGTCAAAGGGTGGTGACATGACAACATTTACGCATCCTCCAGCACCGATTCTAGCAACCACTGCAACAACATGGTGGGTATTACGATTCAGCGATGATATACCTATTGTTGAATACTATCCAAATCACACATTGAAAGCACTACACAATGAACTTGGAATAATGAAATCATAAAACTGTCAAAGAAAATAATGAAATTGTATTTTTTATTTTTCTATAAATGAGAAGTATCAGAGCAAATCAATCCAAACCAACATCAACTTTAATTGAGCAAATTGAAGTCCAATCGTATATGCCGAAACAGTGGGATTCAGAACCACATGTCTATTCAATTCAAGAAGTGCATCCAACAAATCCTCCTATGCCATGCAGAATCACAGATGAGATTGAAGTCCCATTGTGCTATGACGGTCATGATGTGACTGAGTTTTCGAAGAGTCATCTGCGAATAGATCTAACAATCACCATTCCATATGTGAAACCAACATCATCCAGTTTGGGTTCGTATGTCGATGAATATGGAATGTTTACGGATTTAAGTCGTCATCAGATGCAATTCGAGATATGAGACTCGTCGACAGTCAAGGAAATATTATTGACAATTCACTTCAGAATAACCACATTCACGAATCTTTTCATCACGCATTCAAATCATGAAGAGAAAACAATATGAAACATTGCTACAGTCTTTGTGAAAATGTTCAGAGAATGGATCAAGTGTGTGGATTCTCCTTTGCTCCAGTAAACACAGCATTTCAAACAATCACGAGAACAATTCCACTTGTCATTCCCTTTGTGAATTTGCTTCCACTGAGTACATTTGATCGGTATCCGAACTCCGTCTTTGGCAATCTCCGATTAAGATTTCATTTGACAACTGAATCACTTGTTTACTGTCCAATTCGAACATCTACTGTCATCCGAAAACATTGGAAAACAGTCGCGAACAATATCCAGATAAGGCATTGATGTCTCTTTCAGACCCAGCTGAAATGGACCTTCTGCGTGAGGGAGAGTTATCAAATATGACTCAGGAATTTACACAAATCAAATCCGGTTCAACAATATAATTCACGTAACAGTCCATCCTCCTCAGGAGTTTCAGAGATTTCGACAATGGAAGCAACAATCAATGTCCTTTCCTCATCGGTGGATAAAGTCACTTCGATCTGCTACGGATATCAAATCACAGATGCAACAAAACAATCACTGATCAACACTTACTCAAAGACTCTATATGTCCTGAAAGCAGAAAGAATTGACACCCAACCATTTCAATCAAAAGCAAATGCCATGGGGAGTGAGATCCAACATCAGTATCAAACTCAACAATCTCATGAATCTCATGTGCTTATTCCCTGAAAGACCTAATGAATGTACAGTCTTCAGAAATCCTCAATACGTTGGTCAATTCGAAAAGCTTCGGAAGTAACTTCCCAAATTTCCCAATGTCAACAATATCACCAGAGTTCTATCAAATGATGATGGTGAATGGTGATTTCATTGGATGTTCTGCAACAGAAGAGTTCGAAAACTCCATTTGTTTACCTCGCACTTATTTCTACAAAGAAACAGAAAATGAATATAAACGAAAAGACCAGTGACAGACGCAACTTCTTTCACATTCATGGTGCCAACAGATCGAAGTGAAATCGCTGGTGGTGAAGAAGGTATTTCGACAGCAGAATCTGTCAATATTGTCTTCAGAGGAACCCCAATCAAACAAGGTGAACTAGATCCATATTTCACATCAACTCCAGAAGGTCCTCCTCCACCAATTCTCGCATTACATCAGGCAACATATTGGTTGTTCTGGATCGAAAATGGACAACCACGGGTGAGATATGTCATTGATCGACGACTCCAAGAAGCATATGAAGAAGTGAAGAGAGGTTATTAATGATTAAACAGTTTTGATTTTTATTTTTGCTAAAACAGCAATGGTCAAACGCTATTTCTCAATTCAGAATTCTCACACTGCTCAACTTCCACATGATTTTGTCAATTCCGAAAACAAAAATATATCTACTTTCTTGACTGTAAGCTCATCCATGTGAAGGAAGAGATTGGTGAGACTTCAACGGTTATTTCAAAGATATTCCTCAGAATTTCACAATCCATGCTGATTGGATTCAGACTGATGCATTCAATGATTCTTATGTTGCTTTCTGTAACGAACAGATTGCTAAGCGAAAGAAATGGGAATTAAGCACTCGACAATCAATTGTGAAGATCTGGTTCAAAGACAGTTCTGGTGAATCAATCGAGATGGAAACAACCAGGACAATCAATGGAAAAATAACCAAAGAGTATTATGAATTTTTGGTTGATCTCATGTTGGAATACTAATGATGACATATATTTTGTCCGAACCGTAATGAAAACAAAATACGTGAAGGTTAGTTCCATTTTTCGTTCGTGTAAGTTTCCATAAGACTCTCACCTTGTGAGGTTCGAAGTCTCTTCGAGACAACCCGATACTCCTTTGGGGATCATTCTATCGTGATCCTACTTAATGACTAACACTGGCGAAGTCCTTGAAGGAATAAGCATTGGGTGGGCATGATTTACAGTCACATCTAAGTGAAGCCAACATGAACCCCGGAGCCAAACTCGAAAGTTCGACCGTCTCAACACAACCTCCAAGTAGTTCTACGCATTAATCACAAGGGCACCATTTTGCCTAAGCATCAAGGGAAATTACGTCGAGGTCTCACTTGAACATTTTGGACCTACTCTTCATATGCGAAATAAAAATCCGAAAAAATAAATCGGCCTTAATTTTGAAAATTCCCATAAGTCCAGATAATGTTGTCAGATCACTCTAGAAACATGATAAATGAACTTGCCGTATCGATATTGACCTTGTTGGTACAATTTTGGGTGGTCACAAAATAAAGGTCAATTTTAAAAATGGGTCGTTCACTCAGAATCGACACCCCTTTTTCTTGTTTCAAAACACTTCATTTGTTGTAATCAAGCAATTTTTGGGGCAAAGTTTATCTTTTCACTAGATCAGTTTCATCGCAACTCTCAGAAATTATAATGAGTCCGATCTTCTTCCACCACGACAGTTGATTAAACTCGTCGTACACCTTGTCTCTCTTCGTGTATACTTCTAGGCTATGGGAAAGATGGAAAATATCAGTTTTCCGGCAGCGTGTCGCAGTCTCCACAGAATGACCCGTCTTCGGTCAGATCTCTCTCGTTTTGATTCTTCTCTCAGGAAATAATCAAGACAAACATCTCAATAACTGTCCACGTTTTATTTCAGTCTCCCAACAATGCTACATCCTTCATTCGACAATCCTTCTCCACCACTTCTGTAATCCAACTATGCCCTCACATCGTCAGTGGTCGCTGCCTCATATTCCTTTTATCAAGATAACTCTCTTGAAACCAAACCGCAATCGTCAAGTTCTGTTCGATCCGCCAGAGTTCAAACGACGTGAAAAGCACTTCATAGAATGTCCGTTCCGATCCGCTCCTCAGCCTCCAAATTTGCCTTCAATCACCATAATTCGAAAGATACACAGCATACTCATCTCTTCTGCGGTTAAAGCTCTCGTCTCATACACACAGGCACTCTGCTCTTTATCCTGAACCCTAAATCCCTCACAGAAACGGAACAATATCTTACTCTCAACTATGTTGCTCTCCCTGTCACTATTGTCACTCATCTTCTCCCATTCAACCCGTTCTCTCCTTGCCTCCTTTCTGGATCAACGCAAACTTGAGCCACAGCTGGAAGAGGCAATCGAGATCCTCCTCCTCTTTATTCACCACCAACCGTCTCTATCCCGACAACAATCCCATTCCTGCCCTCAATTTCGATTGACTTTGCCAATTTCTGTTCCACCAACATTGACACATCACCGGCGAGCGCTCTTCCTCTCTCGTCCATCGCATCATGCCCAATCACCCTCCTCGACGAGTATCCTTCGCTCTCCTCCTTCCTCCACATCCACTCCACCATCATTCTCTTCTCTCTCCTCCATACATTGGTTCCTTTCCACCAATCGATCATATCAAAAGCAGGTCCGTTCACTTCTGTTACCGAACGCCTTGTCGCCTCGATTGGACTGCACACTCTATATCCTCTTCTCCAGGCCATGACGCTTCTCAGACACTTGATTCTCTTCTCCCCACCGCACACCGTCAAACAGCTCCAAGACCGCGCTTTCCGCTGCGGTTTGATGGGCTGGCTTCATTTTGGGGCATGCTCTCCGCCTGTGGCCATCACACAGCCCCGATCGCAAGAAAGGAAGACACAAGCTGGATGAGCATGTCGATCGCGGCTGAGTCGAACGCTGTGGGAAGCTCAGCCGCTCTGCACATCCGCGATTGCTACAGAGACCTGTTCTTCCTCCCTTTTGTCGCCCGCCTCGATCGAACACTACCTTATCCCCTCCTTCTGCAGAGTCTGTACAACTCAGCCCTCGTCCCTGCTCCCTCCACCCTGCTCACACACTGCACGCTTCTTCACTCCACTCGACACGAAAGACAAGCAGAGCGAGCCTCTCCGACTCCAACCATCGTCCATTGCCCACCCTCTCCTCACAAGCCCCAGTACCACTTCGTCAACAGACACACGTGTGCTATGCCTCCCTCGTTCCATCTGCTCCACCCCATCAACCTCGCCGACATACATCTCGCCTTTCTACGAGCCAGCACGCCACTTCCACGTCCCTCACGTGGCACGAACCGAACTATCTGCTGTCGCCGTTCATCCTCCCACCGTCCTCGTTCTGGGCGATGTCCTCGCCGGACTTCTTCTACCACAACATGTCGCCCTCCGCCAACTCCAACCCGCACACCAGACACCAATGGGTGGGACACGTTTGATCAGTGGAACATCTCCGACAAGAAGCTGCGGCAGAGGGAGAGGTAGTCGTTGGTGCACGCTGTGGATGCTACGCGATCTCATCGAAAGCTACACCACTCTCGTCTCGTTCTCGGCGCAGGAGATACAACGACACATCGCTCTCAAGCTCAAACTGCTTGTGAAAGACTTCCAAGCAAAGACGAAGACATCCCCACGCACGACCTCAGAGAACATCGATTCCTGGTCAGAATCACCGTCCGAGCAAACCAAGGACGACCCTCAGCACACAACACAGCATCCTCTTCCGAATCCGTTCCGTGTACACAGCGACGACACAGTGAAGAGGACAACGGTGGACGCGGACGGGTCAGGACGAGATTTAGGTGATCCACTCTCCCTCGCCGATTGGGATCGAGCGTTGTCGCAGGCAAAGGAGGACGGGCTGGACGTGAAGGAGGGTGAGAAAATGTCGAAGCTGCATCACTTCGAGCACACCACGACAACATTCCTGCACACCCTCATCCGCGACAGAATTCAGAGCGAGCTGAACTTGAAGGACGCTCTTTCCAAACAAGGCAAGTCAACAGCCAAGCACTCGATGACATCGAGCAAGCCTCAAATCACAGACTACTTCACCGAAGCGCACTCAAAGGATTTTGAGAATACTCAGATTCTGACAGTGGCTGTCAAGCGGGGACACTCGCTTCTTTCGCCCGTCGGAAGAATGGTGAAGGAGGCCACACTGACCAAGTATGGCTGTGGGGAGAAGTCGTCGTGGTTGGAGGCCCTGCTCCAATCAACAGCAGCGCCTTTTGGGCGATGTTCGACTCGGACACTCGCTCGCCTGTGCTCGTGTGGGGCGAGAAGGACAGACAAGAACTTGTCTCGTTCCTCCACAACGAAATGGAAGACAATGCCAAACTCACCGCGACTACCAACAAGCCGACTGATGCTGCGATGAAAGAGGACGCCACGTTCACTCTAGATCCCGACCTAGTTTGCACGTACTCCGTCGAAGAGTCGGTCAAGTCGGTGATGGTGGATGGGAAGCTCGCCTTCGTGTTTCCTTCGTCGATGCAAGACCAGTCGCACGCCAATCTGAACAAGGACAAACGATCGTTCATTTTCAGTCGTCGGAGTCGAAGGCGTTCAGCCAGTACAGTCGAGCAATGACAAGTCACATCCCGCCCTCGTAACGACTCAGGGCACCATCACAAACACGCTCCTCCATCCCCGCTGGTCATCTTCCCACCTGCGCCGACTCTCTCCACCTGCGACTCGTGTTCACGTCTTCGCTGTCGCACGTGAAGGCGGGCGAGTACTTCATCGACGTGCTGATGGAGGAGTACGCCCCTGTCCTCTTCCTCGTCCATCAGCACTCTGTCGAGAACGTCGCCCAATTGCTCGCGTCGGATGAGCGACGGAAAGCGGGAGGAAGCCAAACAATAACTTACTCTGCTGAACGACCGCCTGCTCTACGCCGAACAACAGGAAGCCACATCAGCAACACAGCATATCGACACCATGCGAGGAATCGACGATTGTTCTCAGTTTGCGAGGTCTCTGTTTGCAGTGTCCAATCCCCTTCTCTTCGCCGAAGAGCTGATGAAGCGGATCGAATGCCTCGGACAGGTGTTAGGCAATCTCGAGCAGGGCCTCGCTAAGTCCTTCGACATTCAGAACTCGAAAACATCCTCGCTCTTGTTCGCTGCTCTCCCCGACTTGTCTGTGCTGCACCTTCTGCTCCGATTCTGCGTCGCTTTGAGCCGACCCTATCCGCAGACGAGTCCGTCGCTGTCTGTCATCATCCTCTCCTCCATCGTCTGCCAGAGCGTCTCTCTCATCCACACCATCCAGCGCACCGCAGCAGGACGGAAGTCGAGTGAGCAGTTCGCTGAGCATGGTGAGTTCGAGTTGTTGGTGATTGATTACTGCGTGAAGATCTGCGCCACGTCCTTCGCACTCATCTAGACTCTCATCCACTCGTCGAAAGCTCGCCTGCTCTCCTTCAAAGACAAGAACGGCATCGCGCTGGTCTTCTCCTTCTTCAACGTCGCCCCTTTCCTCTCCACGCTCTACCCGATCTCGTCGACTGTCCAGCCTGACGACTCTCTTCTCGCCCGATCTGCTCCGCGGCAGAAGACCCAATCCTCAGTCCCTCTCGTCTCATTCAGCCGCATCGAGTCTACCCTGTCTCATCCAATCTCGTTCCCAAAGACTCACCGTGTCATTGTGTCGCTTGACTCGCTCATCCCACTCTTCGCCTCCAACCAGATATTCCCTCTCTCGATCGGACCTCGCTCGTTCCTCTACCAAAACCAGGTCAGCCGCTACAACCGCTCCGCCACAACGAAGGACAACTTCGATGTGTTGAACCATCTCTTCAAGGTGTTCCTCCACGACATGTCCCCACTCTCCCTCGCCTTTCTCCCCTTCGCCCCGACGAAAGCCACACTCACCCGCATCGCCAAGTTGTACATTTCTGCTTCATCTCCCGATGCACGCGAAGCTGTTAAGATGGAGATGTCGGTCATGATCAAGCGAATGTCGCAGTACGCAGAGAGAAAACACGCTCGCGAGGAGAAGTGGAACGAGCTTGCGAGCTTTCACAGTCAAGACCGCCATTCGAGGCAGTCTGGATGTGCAGTGTGCACGGCCATTATCCAGCTGGGGAAGGAAGAGTCAGCCGATTTCGAAGCCACACGTGCCTCGCTCTATCTCCACCTCAACACTGCCATCAAGCTGAAGCAGAGACCGCCCAACAGCTTCTGCAACATACAGAGCGTGGTGGGCAGGTGGAATGTGATCAAAACGTCGGCAGATGCGGACTTCGACGAGACGGAGTTCAGAGACGAGCGAGTGTCGTCGTTCATCCTTTCGTCCCACGACAACACACTCGATTTGCACGGAAACCAGATCACACACACAAAGAAGAAACTACAGAAAACGCCACAGACGAGGAGCTCGACACTCCTTCCCCGTCCAGCGCGATGGACGATCGCAAGTCAGAGTCGCCACACCTCAAACAGACACCCACCCTTCCCCGTCCGTCTCTACACAGGCCACCACTCCACCAGCTCCCAGCACGCCGAGAACGTTCCCACGACTCGCCTCGAGACCAGTCTCACAACGTGCACTGGACATCTCATCACCGTCACTCCCTCGCGGCCAGTCTTCACTTGCATCCTCGTCGTCGTTCACTCTCCAAGACACACCCACTCCATTCTCCGACAGTGTCCCGTCGGAGGCGGAGGAAGGACAAGCGACTGACCTCACAACTCAACTTCAGGACGAGGAGGACGACGAGAACTTCGACGCGATGGACGAGTTCCGACAGTTCTCGCTGCAGAAGTCGTTTGGTGGACGAGGCTCAGAATGGGGAGGAGCATCCAACGGAGGACGTGGAGGACACCTCACAAATCTGTTTGCCTGCTTCCCTCTCTCCATCCCTCCCCACGCTGATGCCCAGAAGACGAACGACATGGCGTTCCCTCCGTCCACTCGCCTCAAGATGCACAAAGAGAGGTCAACCTTGTTTCTGCTGCAGTACGTGTGCATGATCACCGACCTCCCTCTGAAGGACGACATGGTCACCTTCGACGACACAACCCGATCCGGGTCAGTCTCGCCGTACTTCGAAGCTCTCCATATCATCTCCCGCTGCCTCCTCACTCAGTCTCCCGTCGCACGCTTGTCTATTCCGTCCTCACGTCAGCTCGTCTTTCGATCCATCCGCTGACTTCTCTGAATCCAAATCGCTCGCTCTCGCTCTGTGTGGAACAGTCGCAGTAAAATCATTGTCCTCTTTGTCACAAGATTGGCAGAGAGAAAGGAAACGAGAATATGACGATCTACTCGAGGTGACGAATGAAATACTGTTGAGTTGGACCTGAAGACTCGTTGAGAACAACCGAACGGCGAAAATGGCTGTCACAGAGATTCAATCACACTCACAATCATCAAAACCGCACCCATTGCTGTTGGAAGAGAAAGAGCACCAGCGTCAATTGTCATGACATTTTTCTACATGACAAGAGAGCAGTATTTTGGTTTCTCTTCGAAGAAAGGAGTAAGTGAGTCTTCTTTAATCATATTTCATTACCATTCACAACAATTCTCAGCCTTGACACTTCCTGACGTCATTTGATAAAATAATGGGTTTGATCAACTTCAGTTGTGATTAAGTGAAAAGATAAGGTTTTGCCCCAAAAAAATGGTTTGAATTGATTAAACTAAGTTATTTGAAACAATAAAACGGGAGTGTTGATTCTGTACAAAACTAGCTCAAATTCATTTTTTTATTCTCTATGGAGTTACTTCATCAAGTGGTGGACTTTTCAAAAATGAAAATCAAATTTTGACCCATTGACACCCGTTGACACAGTGACACGAGCATAGTCATTAGTCCGGAATAATCAATGAGTAGAAAAATAATCTATTCGTCATTATTCATTTGGAGAATCATCGATGGAGTTCTTCTCTGTCTTTCCTCTCAAGTGAGGTTTTCTCTTTGCTCTGAACCATTCGTCAAGTCTCGCTTTGTATACTTTATCATCACCAATCACTCGATAGTGAAAAGGAATGTGTACTTTCTTGTACTCATCAATGAGTTCACAATTATGCTTTCTCAGTTCGTTTTCAACAAAAGATTGAGTGTAATGCTTACGCTTCATCTTGTGTGTTCTGACTCCTTTCATCCATTGTGATGGTTTGATTCTCCATTCAACTCCTTCATGAAGATATTTCACTACTGACTCTGATGTTTTGTATTCACCAACGAGTTCACAATTCTCACTGTGTAGTGACTCAATGAATTTTTCTTTATTGCAACAGTTATCGAATCTGTGATACATGTTTGGATTCAGATGTGGTCTTGCTCCTTTAATGAAAGCAGGAATGTAAACTCGATAAATCTCATCAGGTTTATCTTCACTTGCGTAATCGAAAGTACCATGTGCCAAATATGAGGTTCCAGAACGATTCAGAACTGGTTCGGTGATTAGTATTAATTTTTCATTCTTTAGAGTCTCGTTAAGTTTGTTTGGTGTAAGCTGATTCGTCATTTAATACAAAATAAAAAAATCAGATAATAAAAAAATTAACGTTTGTTTTGTCAATGAATGAAAAAAACCCTTTAGATTTAAGTGCACTAAATGAGGTCTCTTTTTTGACTAAATAATTGAATTAGAACCCAAAAAAAGGTATCCACCAAAATGCAAGAAAACAAGTATTATCCGGCATTTCGGAATCATAGCTGATTGTACTTTAAAAATAAGACTCTGTTCAATCGGAATTGAGAATCACTATTCAGTTCCCAGTATTATAATTCCCGGACTACTTGCAATCCTTGGAGATATAGATATTCTTCTTCTATACTACTATCTCCCACTGCACTCTCAAGAGGTGGTGGACTCTCTCTCTCCTCTAAACAACGTTTAACTCTCTCTTCGTGCCGTTTCAGCGAGTGTTCGGTGACTAAACCGACATCAGAAGGTGGCGGACTGGAACACTACGAATACTCCGAGTCAGGTGAGCAAGTCGTCTCCAATCTGATTTTCGAAGGCTGCGCGTGTGGGGGGAAGGGAGGCGGCCTGTATTTCAGGTGCAACAAAGGAACGTCGCTTGTGGATATCCAGTTCATCAACTGCCACACAACTGAATTGACCTCCTCCTCCCAAGGGGGAGGACTGTATGCAGTGGGTTCCAGCGATTATCTTGAACTGATTGGCTGTGAGTTCGTGAATTGCTCATCGCCGGCTGCTGGCGGAGCACTCTGCTTCTCTTCCTTTCTCAACTTCTCGATGGAGGACTGTGTAGTGAAGGGGTGCTCGTCTGGGACTGGAGCAGTCATGATGATATGGTACGCATCTGAGCCCCTCCCAGTTTCGTTCACTCGTGTGCAGTTCATCGAGAACCGAGTTGGGAACTCGCGTATCTTTTTCAACACACCGCTCAAAGAGAATGCCGGGGACGACTATATCTCATCAAGCATTCCATCTATATCTCATCAAGTTTTGATCAGACTTTACTCTGTCCCTTAATAGTCTTTTATCTTAGGAGGAAGAAACGCTTTTCCATCTCCAACACATCATTATTATCTTCATCTCGCTGTAATTCTCTCTTTTTTCACTATTTTTTGTAGAATAAACTCACTTCTGTTGTTTCAAACAAATTTCGTTGATCGAGCCATTGATTGTTTCTTTCCACTTCGAGAATCAGTAACAGTGGACTCTTCTCAGTTGGTTTTGCGAAATTGGAACAGTATTCGTGAAAAAGTTCAATAGTACTGGTCAAATAGAACGAGACACTCTTCAGACTCCTCCAACCTCTTCGCAAATCATCTGTTCACTCTCAACTGACTTGCATTCTTTCAACATTAGTACAATCTGCATGCGTTACATCTTCTCCGCTTCGATAAACTGGATGACGTCGGCGTCGTTCGAATCGGTAAGTGCTTGTTGTCTCCTGTTCTCCTTCTGCGAATGTGGTGAGATCAGCTCAGAGATCTTTCTCTTCTTCTCCTCAAAATTCTGTGTCCTCTCTTCTTGTAAGCGCTTTCGTGCGAGGCGTTCCTGTTTGAGCTGTTCTCTTCTTTCATCCGCTTCTCTTCCTCTTCCGTGATCTTCAGAAACAGTTCCGCAGCTTGAACATCGAACTCGGTGTTCATCTCTTCCTCCACTCTCTCCTTCTCCTCCTCCCTTCGCTTCTGCCCCACCTCTTCTACCGACATGAATAGCACACCTGGCTTTGTCTTGTTCAGACACATCTCCCACAATCTGATGATAGACCCGCCTATCAGCTCGATTTGGTTGATCGGATCGACCAGCTTCTCCTCCACTTCGTTCTATCTCGGTTGATCCTTCGTATTGCGAACTCTCTTCTTCTTCGGCGAAGATGTTTGTGTCGGCGGGAGTGATATTAGCGATGCGTCGAGCGAGGTTGGCGGAAGAACACGAGGGGACAGTGCGAGAGGTGCAGCCAAGGCCGACGATACAGTCGACGAGGATGGAGTGGGAGTGGTCTTTGATCCAATCGATGCTGCATTCGCCTTCAGTCTCCACAATTCCTTCTGAAGATTTGTTTTCTTTCTGCGTCTGGCTGTTTAGGAGTGACGAACGGATGAAATTCGAGATGAGTTGAGTGAGTGTGGGCAGCATCGGTCGCTGTCCATCCTGCGAGTGGAGAGGGTTCACACTCGCCTTCCTGTTCAGCGTGGACATTCTTGTGGAGGGAGAGATCTTTCACTTCGCCAGTCTGAGCAAGTTGGAGACCGTACACCCACAGGACGTCGTAAAGGTGGCTAGCCCTCATTTTGAGGAGGAATACTGACAAATGCCCTGTTAAACATGGATTGGATTCGTGAAATGATGGAATAACGTCACTTTCCGACGACGGCGAGGTGATTGCGGTTTTTTTGTCTTCGCTTTAGCTGTTGAAGCATGTCAGCCAGCGTTGCTGATTGGAAATCATGTAGTCTCTCGATGTTTTCAATCGAGAATACCTCCACCATGTCGACCAGAAGAAACATCAAGAGAAATGGTACAACTCTGCCTGGTAGGCCAAAAAGCGGCAATAAACCATCCCAATACATTTACATACAAACATTGACTGATGAAGATGAACGTACATTAAATGAAGATAAAGGACATTGGTGTGGGATTGATACGAGAATGTGAGGGGGCAGAAGAGTTCTGAGTCCGATTTCACCATTGATGTCTCTATGATGCACATAGAAATAGTCGATAAACGACGAGATAACGAAGATGAGTCCACTGTTACTGATTCTCGACTTGAGAAAGAAACAATCAATGGCTCGATCAACGATGTTTGTTTGAAACGACAGAAGTGAGTTTATTCTACATAAAATGGTGAAAAAAGAGAGAGCTACAGTGAGATGAAGATAAGAATGACATGTTGAGTCTGAATTCGAGTGAATTCTGAAACTGAAAAAAGACTATTAAGGGATGGAGAAAACCCTTGATCAAAACTTGATGAGATATAGATGGAATGCTTGATGAGATATAGTCGGCCCCGAGAATGCCACAGGCTTCCCAGATTTCTTCGTCCATCAAGAATCAAATCCGTGTCCCGAACTGTCATTTGATGAGTGTTTCACGACACACACTTCAAACTTCCCTGGACAATACAAAGTCAGCGAGGTTCAAGGAGAGAGTGGACCAGTCAGTGTGTACGAGAGGGTGGAGGACGCAGCATTTGACAAGATTGGGCCACTTCTGACAGCTGCACCAACAGTGAAATTCGATACGACGACTGGAAGGCTGAAGATGGAGATGAAGGGGATGACACCGCGGATTTCGCAGGAATGCAAAGTGACAGTGAAGGACTCTGATGGAACGGAAAAAGCCTTGCGAATGTTGTTCTCGAATGGAACTGGGACTCCGGTGTCAGAGTCGGAATTGAATCTTCGATACAACACCGGATACACGATCACATCGATTATTGGAGTTGTGCCCGCCTCGTCGTCTTCCTCTTCTTCTTCGTCGCTGTCGAATGCTGTGACAGTTCATCAAGCAGCGTGGGTCTTCCACCTCGCTGCGACTCCCTCCTTCCTCTCGTTCACCACACCCGAATGTCCCCCTTCGCTGTCAACAGCAACAGCCTATCTGCGCTCTGACGAACCGAACTTCGCCCATGTTGTCCTCCTGTTCGACAAGGAAGTATTTGGATCGTTCGACATTGTTGTTGTGGACGATGGGAAGGATGTGACGATCACAGTGCCAGTTGTGGGGACTTCACTGACTGGAGAAAGCGACAAGATGAGTGTGGATGAGAAATCCAGTTTCACTTCACATACCAAAATCGTCGTATGTTCCTCCGGAAGATCCAAAGAAGACGCTGTCGCCTGAAACGAAGGCATTGCTGAGCTGGCTGATTCCGCTAGTTGCGTGCCTGCTCTTAGCTCTCATCGTCCTCATCGTTGTGTTTGTGTTGGTCTATCGAAGAAAGAAGAAATCTGAGCCAGCTCAGAGTCAGATGGAAGAACAAGACGAAGTGCGTGTGGAAGACAAGATGGAAGCGATGGAAGAGGAATACACGAACCGAGTGATCGAAACGGATGGACTTGGACACTCAGGAGCAGAATCGTCGGATGTCGGATCGACGCGTCTTAACGGATCGCGAGGTGGATTGGAGGGTCGGGGGAAGGAGTGGGTGGAGGTGATGGCGTGCAGTGGAGGGTTTGAGATCACGTCGGCGCCGATGACGAACACGCTGTATTCTGTGCTTCATACGGAACACCGAGAGATTGGGAAGCGAGGAGTTGGAATTCAGATTGTGAATGGATTGAAGCATGTTGTGGCTCATCGAGGATGGAGTGATGTTCTGACTCGCCTGTCGTCTCACTGGATTCTGATTGACGGATGTGGAAATGTTCAACTGAAACTTCAAATGAATGAATCTGAAGCGGAAATGGAAGCGGTTCAGTTTCAAATGCAGAATCCAACCAAGGGTGGAAACGAGAATGAGCAAACTGTGAATGGAGCAAGCGAACGCACAGAACACTCTGAGAAGGACAAAACAGGAATGGATGGGATGAGATGGCGAGCTCCTGAAGTTGTGGGATCGAATGGAGGAGACGTGGATGGTCAGAAGGCGTCAGTTTTTAGTCTTGGCCTTGTGTTGTGGGAAATTGAGACTGGTCAAGTGCCGTTTGGAGAACTGGATGCAGTGAATGCTCAGCGGCAGTCCGGAACAGGAATTGGACCGAAAATGGACACTCTGAAGAACGAGGAGTTCATCTCTCTGATCAGTCGCTGTGTGTCTGCGAATCCTGAACAACGCCCTTCGCTTTCTGGGCATGTATTACCCCTGTAGGTAATCGGAACCCTGTAGGTAATCGAGCGAGTTTGTGCGAGAGAACCTGTCTGAGAGGGGGGATAATGGAGAATTACAAACTTTACTTTGCCTTGCATCCACTGATGATTTCTTTTAAACATCTATTCGGAGGAAATTGTGTGTTTTCCCCAACACTTTTGATCGAACGCATCTTTCACGATCTATCAGGCAAATATGTTGAACATAAGGAGAAAAGAGAGAGAAAAGGTGAATATATGTTAACTGACATGGAAATAGTCTAAGTTGTGTTCATTTGAGTCGACAATCTCCATTTTTGTTGTTGTGGTCTTGATCAAGGATCGCGACCAAAAATGATTTTCACTACAATATGGAGTTGAAAATTGATGATGATATGCATTAAAATGAGAATATGAAAGGAATAATGTCATCAAAGAGAGAAATTCAGTGTTTGATGGAATGTGGCACTTTTGAAGCAGTTTGAATCTTGTGTTGGTCTCGAGAATGTTTTGCGGAGCGAAATAAGTGGAGAACAGTGTTTCCGGTCATACCCTACAGAGTTCAAAAACATCCTACAGGGTTTCATTCATTACCTACAGGCTTCCTCTTCACACCCTACAGGGTTCCGATTACCTACAGGGTTCATTTTACCTACAGGGGTAATACATGCCGCTTTCTGAAATTGGGGAGTTCCTCTGTTCTCATCCCGATGAAACGATTGGTGGATCTGGAAACGAGATGAAAGAATGAGGATTGTGATTGTGGACACACCTCTCACATTTCACTCACTCTTGATTCGACGGATGCTCACTTCACATTGAACCACTCTCTCCATCGATCAGTGCAATTGTTCATTCGCAATGGAACAAAGTGCTTTTCATCAGTCACCACATTGATCAATTCTCTTGTCTTGATTTCGGGAACTGGAGGAGAGTGAGGGAAGGCGTGGAATGTGGCGGAGTCTGGTGATTCACACGTCACTCAACTATTTTCCAGACTGGCGTCATTTGGTGTTGCTTGTGTTTGAATTGAGAGCCTTTGCTTCTTCTCCTTTCTCGTCTTCCTTCCACATCACTCGATTCTTGGTTTCATCTCTGAAATTTGCCTTCATGCACCCTCTTCTTTGTTCTTCATTCGCTTCTCTTTGTGATTGTCATGCTCCGCTTCCGTCTTGTTGCTCTGCTCTTTGGAGTGGGACAATGAAGATGACAAAGATGTTATCATTGTTTGTGGAGTTTCTTTCATCTCAATTCTGTTCCCATTTCGCTTTCAGCGAACTTTCAAATGATTCAGTTGATTCTTCTGAATCGAGATTGTCTCTGATGCCGTGAGATGTTGGAATTTGAGGGCTGATCCATCAAACATGCCTCCCAAGCATAAATTTGGGAGAAAAAGAAGCAAAACAAAATCAAATCCTCGGAAGAAGCAAGCTCAATCTTCAACTTTGGGCAATCACATCATTCATTCAACGATTCCAATCTCTGTCGGAATCAACAACGAAACCTCGCTTAATTCACATTCAATCCTGTCCGCAACTGATGTTCTCACAATTACTGACAATGATCAACACTACGTTCGTCTGTCAAAACAGATTCTTCAATGTGAACTGCAACGAAAGCGAATCAAAGTGGGGACAAAGCCAGAACAAGAAATTCTTGACCGTCAAGAGATCACTCTTCTCACTTCCATCACGTCGGATTGGAGAGTGATCTTGCAGGATTGGATTACGACAGATGATCTACGGCAAGGGTGTATCTCTCTCTTCGACCAAGTAAACTCTGACATGAGTCTGTCACAAACTGAAATGAATCATGCTGTCCGTTTCCTGGAATATGCAGGTCTCCACATCAAATATCATTCACACACCGAACAGCTTCTCGAAACCATATTCCCGAAGGAGAAACATCGTCAAACCAAACTGGTGTCGTCGTTGATAAATCTTCTGTCTCTTCCATCTGACACGCTCCAAACAGTTGTCCTCTCCTTCTTGGCCGTTGGTATCTATAAGTCAACACGTGAATTCTCTGCTGCAGTCACTTTAGCTGGATTGTTGCCTAAACTCATCGATCATCTGAAACCACACGAAATCCCATTGAATGGAACAACCATCGAATTCCACAGCCATCTCATATCGATCTTGGATGATTTTTTCCGCTTTTCTACACCAGAATACATCTGCCACCATCACGGAATCCACCCTTTCAAATCTGAAAATACGCAGTTCGCGTTCAAAATCATTGAGCCCATTTTCCAATCATTCAGCACATATTTGCAGCATCTCATCACCGCTCCAGTCTGCCCCACTAATCCTCGCTCTGGTATCTCACTTCTGTTGGACAAGGAATTCTACGAACAAAACGTGATGATTCGTCGCGGTCTACCCTCCTCTCCAAACATCAGTCGTTTTTTTGATGAGCTGAGAAAGGGCACGACGAACGAGCTTGCCTCATGGATGGATATTGCCATGACAGGCGAAGAACTCAACAATCATCTCTTTTTCGAAGTGAGATGGACGAGCAAGCCATCCTGGGTAGAAACATTCACGTGTCTTCTTTCTCGCTCGAGTGAGGGGAAGACTTTCTCTGATTTGGGAGTCAAAGCGTTCCTGTGCTTCATGTCGAGTCTCTCATCTAAAGTGCACTGGGTCATCTGGTCTGATGCCCAATTTGAGCTCAAAATCGACACACAAGAGGTTTCTTCGCCAAAATTGGATTTGAAGGCACTCTGGGCACTCTTCACTCCAACACAGCCACACCATGCTGTCACCATTCTCGCTGCATTCCGCAAGTTCTTGCTGAACACGGACAATCAGACTTGGATGAAGCACGTTTGGAACGGATGGTTCCCCAACTTCAGCTACGCCGTTGATCTGGCCAATCTGCCCTTCACTCGTGAATTCACCCGACTCCACACCGACCTCATCAAACTGATGAGTAATCATCTCAATTGGATTCGAAAATATGAAGACGAAAACAAACATAAAATGACAACTGAACATCGAAATGACCTGGACGAGCTCTATCGAGCGTTCTACACACAAACGAAGGATTACGTCGTCCATATTTCGCTCCATCCGTTTGCATTGGATGATGAAGAACATGACACAATTCTTGACTTTCTCAGCAAGTTGTATCTGCATGCTTCCAAGAACAGTCTGAACAAGCCCTATCGAGAGGAAGTGAGGCAGAAAATGGATACATCTGCCCTCTCATCGTCATCTCCTCCACTCATCCTCACTTCTGACCTTGTTTGTCCTCTCACCGACAACGATATCCTCAATGTTGTCGACAGAGTTGTTGCTCGGCTCGAAAGCAACTCGTCTTTGGACGACGACACCATCCTTCGGATCTTCGCGTTCCACAAAAAGAAACTCGAATCTGTCTATCTTCCCGAATTGTTCAGAAACGCTGGGCGATCGAATGCACAATACTTCCACGCACTCGGGACACTCCTCTCGCTCCTCGTTGAGTTTTTGGATCGAGCACCCATCCATTCTCTCCTCTCGATTCGGCCGGACAGAATACCGTCGTTGGACGAATGGGACGAAGTCGATTTGGAGACAGTGGGAATTGTGCTGCGAATGATCAACGAGAACCAACTTGCAAAGAATTATGAATCAAAATCATTCGAATCTCTTTTCGTCGAATTTGCCATCAGAAGCCTTCCACAAGCTCGTTTCATCACTCATCGACTGTCCCAGCCACAGCTCGAGCGACTGATTGCTCCGTCCGCCGATGTCCTCGGCAGACACTTCATCCAGCCCCGCCACTTCAACGGATCTGAAAGAGTGGATCGCCAGAGAATGTTCATCGATGTGTGCCATTGTTGCGATCAGCGAGTGATTGCTCTGTGTCTCAGCAGGACTGGATTCTTCTCTCGCTTTGTGACTGCTCTGCTCGACTTCCAATTCAACTGGAGTCCATTTTTCTTCCAGATCATCATTGATGGTGCAGACACTCATGGTGTTGACATCGAAGATCAGAGGAAGCTTCGAGGGACCGTTCCGTACTTTCTGGAGGAAGGCTGGCAGGATGCTTTGGACCACATCTTGATCATGAAGTATTTCGATGGTTCTGACATCAAATCCATCACAGGAGTCATGATGCGGTTCTTAGGAACGAATGTGAACTGGCGCTTTAGATAGGATGTGACTGACTGATGCTGTTCACTCCCATTCATACGCACAATCACGAATGGACGAATCAAACACGTTCTGTGTTCATTAACCACTTCATTTCATTCATTGTTCTCATCTCATCCAAGGAACCAAGTTTCTCTTTTGTTTTCTCCTTCACAACACAATATATCGTCTCTTACAAGATATCCCACAGTTGAGAGAACGTCATGCCTTTACAGGATCGATAACTGTGTCGAGATCATCACCACGACTTTCACGACCGAGAGTTCACGATTGACAAGACCGATTGACCAACCTACTCGATATTTGCCCCCAATTAATCTCCAGACGACTCAAGACAAACGAGAGATGCAGAAAATGAAGATAAGTCTCATGAAATGGTTTTGACGAAATGTATTTTTGATTCCTTCCTTCCATCATTTCTTGCTCCATGTTTGCTCAGAACGGTTTCTCCTCCTGTGAGATCGGTGATTGTGGCGAGGAGTCGACGTTCCCCCTCCGCTTAGCGTGTTGGAGACCCACATTCTCTTCTCTGCTTTGGGTGGGGCATCACACGACTTCGTGTCAGTCTGGTCGCCCCTCTTCTGCCTCACGCAGGGTTCATCATCAATCGCGGGGGCTGGCGGGGTCCAGCTAAAACGCGGGTTGGGCTCTCTTTTCTTTTTTCTTCTCCTTCTCGAAGGGTTTCTCGTCGAAGTGGATGGGTGGTTCTCCAAGTCTCCGAGAAGAGGTGTCTCTTCCTCCCGTTCGTCAACCATCACGACATCAGATGAATTGGACTCGACTTTCTCCACATTTCCATCACAATCGGAAGTCTTTGTCACAAAATGATTCAGTTCGGTGATCATCTCATACAAATCGTTGAGCATTTCGTTGTTGCCAGTCTTCTCCAATTTCCAGTGGCACGCAGCGATGATCCCTGAAATTCGGTCAATCAGGAGCTGAGCATTCATTCGAATGTCTTGCGGGACACTCGAGTGTTGTGGAAAAGGATCAGAAATTGATGAATTGCCTCCAAGAATCATCCTCACTTCGTTTGTCCTTCTCGTCCCGTCAAGGTTGCCTGGCGGTCGAGGTGGTGGACTGCGAGAGTGATGGCGTTCTCTGACAAGAGCATGCCAAGTGCTACAGTGATCGCGTGTCGTGTTGAGGATGTTCCCGATCGCTGTTGTCACAACACCGATGTCCAGCTCCTCAATTTGCTCTGTTTGACATTTGAATGTGGCGGGGAGGGGCTGAATGTTCGCGTCTCCGAAGATCCGATTGATGGATTTCAGTTCATTCTGAAAAAAATGAACCTCATCCCAACTTCCTGTCATCCATGCAATTCGCAACTGCAAACTCAATCCTTCCTTCATCGCCTGCAGAAGAGTGTTCACCACAATTGTCCTTCGGGCTTCATTCGTGTGTTGCTCGTCAGTGCTGGCACTTTCAAGAGTGTCTTGAGAAGATCCTTCCGTCGCAGGAATTTCCACAACAAACTTCTCTAGACACGATCCCAATGCTGGCACGTGATCTTGAACCTGTCGGAGATGTTGGTGGAGAATGTGAAAGGACGGGTTCAAGATGATCGGCAGGTTCTGTCCTTCCTCAATCCATCGTTCCCAGTCGATCCCGAAGCAGTCTCGAGCATTCGCTGCAATTCGTTCCAGTTCATCAAATTCATGAGAGCTCGTCTCTGGACCACTGCTGCGAGCGTGTCTCGATTCAGACTCCACCTCAGCCGCGTCATTCATCTCCATGCGTTGTTGCGACTGTTCAAATAAACGGATTGCTGTTTCGATGTCTCCAGACTGGAGAGAGAGCCGTGATCTCAGAAGGAGTTCTTTTGCTTCAAGACATGTTGGGTGCGAATCCACGGTTGCGTTCTCATAATCTTGGATGCTTTCGATCAGTTCACATTCCACCTCAGCCGTGTCATTCAGCACCATTTGTTGTTTCGACTGACCGAATAATGACATTGCAGTTGTGAGATCTCCAGACTGGAGAGAGAGTCGAGATCTCAGAAGGAGTCCCTTCGCTAAAATACATTTGAGGTATGATTTCACGGTCGTGCTTGTTTGGCGTTGGATGTTTTTGATCAGTGCGTTTTCATCTTTCTGAAGTGTACTGTCCAGACCAGCAGGAGGGGTCTTCTGACTCAGCGATTGCCAAATTGACTCGTACTGGATGCGTTTGTCTTGGAGAGGATCAGTCCGGTTCTCGCAGTGTACATCAACAGATCCCGAATTGGCATTTGTACCAGTAGGCAGCATAAATTGTCCTGCGAGTGTGAGGTCTGTGATATCCACACTTGGCACATCATACTCCAACGATTGGTCTGGATGTTCTGCAAGCTTGATGACGTTGTATTGCGATCTGCCCACTTTCTCATAACTCAGTTTGAAACCTTCACTCCACAGACAATGCGCTTCGATGATGTTTGATGGATCATTCGGAGATCCTGACGACTGCTGCTGTGATGCATGATGATGAATGGCTCGACTTGGTGTTGATGTCGTTCTCCTCAGTCTTGAGTGTTTTGAAGGGAAAGGCTGTCGGTAGAAATCGGGTGTCCCAGGGATCTCGCTCGTGCATGTGACCCGAACAAAATCGGTTTGGTGAGAAGGAGATGGTATTGTTGGCCACAAGCCACCGCTCGCCTTCTCGTGTTGGATGTCAGATGTATTTTTCACAAAAGCAACAGAGATCTCGACTGTGTTCGGTTCTGGCGTTTTGTCATTCTTTTGAGTGTTCTTTTGGGGTTTCCCTGCGCTGAGTTTGGTCTCCTGCAACACGATGGTCGTCGAGATGATGGAACGTCTTCGTTGATTCCGCCGTTCGATCTGAATGTGTTTGGCAGCTGACAGAAGTTTCTGTTCGTCGGAATAAATTAGATCAATCAGTTCGCGGTTCAGATGAATCGTGGGGCTACGACTTTCCATCGCTCCACAACAATGGTTGGGAAAGTTCTCAGCGACAAGTGATCCACAAAATGAACAGCGGACGGCATGTGGATTATGGTTCACTTCCAGATCAGTGAAGCGAGCCAAGATTGGAGCTGTGCTTGCCGTCATTGCAGGAATGGTGATGTCTCCAACATCAATCTCTTCTTTTGCTTCGAACTGTGCAACCCACATGTTCTGCACTGCGATGAACGACCCCAGCTTTTGGATTCTTTTGGGGTTGAAGGCCGAGTACCCTTTCTGATCAGCGACGACGATGAACGACGGAAAGATCTGGGCTCGCTTCAAACGATACAGTGTTTTCAGGATGAAACACCATCTCTTCATCAGCTGCACACCTTCGGCAGAGATGTCATATTTCGACTCAATCGAGTTTTTGAGGAAGAAGACACCAAGTGAATGCAGCACGTCTGACTCCTTCAGCAACCTGAACATCACAAGGATCGAATCAAACGATGCGTCTGGCGGATGATTTGGGACGAGGTGACGTGTCACCACGTGCAGTCGAGCCCAATGCGCACGATATTCTCCAGTCACGAAGTCTTCGTCAGTGTCCAGCGTGTTGTCCGCATCGTTCGGAGGCGAAAAACAAGTCAGAGCTTCTTTGCGAAGGCAACACTGGAAGAGGAAATCCCATTGCGGATTGTACGCCTCAGCCTCGTGCCCGTTGAAAGAGGCAGCATCGGGAAGTGTGACTTTTTGGATGTCTGACGGGTCTTTCATCAGAACACAAAGGCTGGACTTCGTTTTTGGGAACGAAACAGTTGGGCGGTTGAATGTGGGTGATTCAATCGGTCGCAATTGCGTCAAAGTGAGGCCTTTCTCCACAGCACTCAAGAAAACTTCGTTCTGGCCTTTGTAATATCCCGCTGCACGCAGACGTATGTTGCCTCGCGATATCAGGTTCAGTCCCTTAAATTTGGTAATTGTGACGGTTGTTCGACCTTCGACGATTTGTGACGCGTCCAGAGTCGCGTGTTGTGTGAACCCGTTCAACGGATCAAATTGCGGAGAGGACGGGTGGATGTTGTGATACATGTCCTTCCTGACGAGTGGAGTGAACACATCCCGTGGAATCATTCCTTGCAGGAGGATGGTATTTTGTGATTCCATCATCAGCGAGTCTTCGTTCGTGTTGTATTTGAATGGACACGGGATTGCATTGAATATGTGGACAATCTCCGGAAACAAGAGTGTCGGCACATTGTACACCATGCACGGATTCTTGGACTGGTCGTGTTCTGTCACGTCTTTCCATCTTTTCTTGTTGGGTGATGCCAGTTGAACAACGTGGTCACAATGAGGGATTTTTGAGCGTTGAAGAATTAAGCTGTTGGAAGAGGCAAAATATGAAGAAAAGAGCGAACATACTCGTCCACAACATGCCAAGTTGTTCCTCGAAGTCGATTCTCAACCTGATTGTCTTGATTCACAAAGAGTTTGAAGAAGTGCGGGAAATGATGGATGCTCGGCATGGTTAGTTGTCCGATGAGTGTTTGTGATGAAAATGCGTGTGCAGGGTCATACTCTTCGTTTTCCGATGTTGGGAGACACATGAAGACGTTGTAAGTGTAGCAAAAGGTATCTCGAGAAATACGAATTGCTGGACGGTTCTTTCTGTTGATTGTGATGAATGCCTTTCCGATTTGGGGTGATGGTCTTTTTTGAAACGATCGCTCATCATAATCACAAGGAATCGGATCTGTTCCATTGGTGATCGGATTCCGATTCACAAAGAGGAATGATGGTTCGTATTTTCGTGCTGTTCCAACTTGCTAAAAAATGTGAGTGAATCAAAAGGAGCACACATTAACCCCGAGACTCATCGTCAAAGCGATGAGCGGCATTCGAATCACAGATTTCCCAATCCCAGGTGCTCCAGTCACGATGTGAAAGATGGCTGGATTCATCCTTGGATAGAAACGAGTTCCTGAACCACTTGGTTGACTCGCGAAACAAGTTCTTGCGTATCCATTGGAGTTGAAGAGAATGTGAGAAAACAACGAGAAGATCGATGGACGAAAGAGAAAGTCGACAGGTGGCTCGAGATAATTGTTGCAGTAGTGTATTGCATTGATAGACTTGTACATATATTTGGTTTTGTTGAACGGCTTCACATGTTCTGTTTCTTCAGCAAAATTTGGGATCTCCGTTTGGTGGAGTGGGACGATTGATGAATCAATGGAAATTTGAAGATTTCTGAAGATCGTCCGTATATCGTTCGTCCATTTGTTTAGTTTAACATTCGCCAGAGTGATTTCCGACTCTAATGCATTGCGCAAGCCAAAATGCAATTTACGATATCCTTCATAATTAAGGTTGTGTTCGTGATTTGACCACCACATGTAAAAATAACCAAACATGAAGTCACTAATCTGTTGGACCTCAGGATGGAGTGAACGGTAGGCGGATCGAAATCTGGTGTAATGTTCTTGAATAGACCGTTGTTTGCTGGATGTGGTGTCACTCTGCGTGGTTGAGGTAGCTGCTAGGACGTGATTGTGGAGTTCATCGAGTTCGTTCATGACATTGGATATGAGATGAATGTCTTTTGTTCCAAGACTTGGCTTGTTCATTACACCCGTCACAAAACGAGAATAGCTTGACATTGCTATTTTCGGGACTTTTCCGGGACTGTGTCGGGTGACTCGGGATTCAAGGACTTCTTTTTGGGCTCAACAGATCACACCATCGTTGAAACTTCTCAATGAACCGACTTCTCATCGTGATCCCTCTCCTTCTCTCAACTCTATCTCACTTCGCAACTTCGTCAACTTCTTTCGATTCACTTCTAAACTCCGACAATCAGTCCATCTTCGACAAAGATTCTTCCAAATCGAATATATTGACGCTTAACCAAGATATGGTCATCTCCTCCAGCATTCAGATCAGGTCAGAAGATGTCACACTCGTCGGCAATCGTAAAACATTCACATTCCAACAAGACATTCAACCAAGTTCTGCACATTCTTCAAATCCACCCAACCAAGCATCAACAAAAGTAACATCGGAACAAACTCAGAAAGTCAATGAATGTCGAGAAATTGCCGCCAATTTCATGTTTGAAGTCACGAATAGCACATTTTCGATCAGCAGTGTCAACACGATCGTGACTTCTGGACAAACAGGAATATGTTTGATCGCTGGCTCGACTGTTCGCTTTTCAGAGAGCTCGATTGCATGCAATGACTATTTGTCGCCGATCATGATCAAGACATCGCAATCTGAAGGGACGAATTTGGGGTCCACTGTCGTCCTGTCGTATGTGACCCATCACTCGGCGTCCGGCCATATTGCCCCATTTGTTGGAATGATTCATCCACAAACATCATCCAACACATCTCCCAACTGGTCTGATTTGCCCACCGCCGAAATGGAATCCATCAACATCGTTGGAACTGGCCTCTCGCTGGACTCGAAACATCTCTTCGCAGGAACTGGCCCTCTTTTTTCGTTTGGTCTGTCCGAAACAGACACATCTTTGGCATATCCTGGCTGTCTGGTCAGGATGGAAACAAATCTCATCCAAAGCAGTCTGAAGAACGTGACATCGTCGTCTCCATTCTCACCAGGCAATCCGCTGTTCGGGAGTGAAGTGTCTCAACGAGTGGCTGGGAGTTGTGTGAGAGAGAACACGAACCACGACAGCGGGACCGGAATGATGTCGCCGAACTTGGGAGGGTGTTTGATGTGTCTGAACACCTCCTTCTCATCCTGCATCCGCAAACCAAACACGGCCTTGGACTTCTCATTCGAACACCAAACTCCAACACACCTTGATCGTCTGGACAACGTATCAAATGCTGTGACCTCCGTCACCTTCACTCTCTGCACGTTCTTCGAGCTGACAGTCGAAACCGAGCCTGGTTTTGGTGGGGGAGCAATTTTAGTCGAACAGACGACGTCCTCCCTCACCGTTCGGACTTGCTTCTTCCACAGCTGCACCGCCACTGGAATTGGTGACGATGGGGGAGCCATACGCTTCAAGTGTGATGACAACTATTGACACCCATTCTCCGTCTCTGACTCGTCGTTCACAGAGTGTTCGGCCACTGACTGTGCAGGCAGTGTCCTTATTATCCAGATATCATTGGCGTCGATGGACAGTTGCTTCTTCGACCACTCCACAGCCAGGCACGATGGTGCTGTCAATTTTGAATCAACATCCGTCACCGTCTCGAACACTGCATTCGTTGACTGCTCTGCCACCAATCGAGGCGGTGCCTTGTATCTTGACAGAGTGATACAACCGATTCTCTCATTCGTCCAGTTCAGAGGATGTTCGTCAACCAACAATCAGAACGGAAAAGACATCTTTTCATCCACTTCGATATCTTCAATCACGTCTGACACATTCACATTCTGTGACTCTACATCAGGCGAACCCAATGTCTTCTTCTACGGAAGTTTCACGGACGGCAGCTATCTCTCCCACTACCAACACCACAATCAAGTCCATCATTGTTTCGTTCAATGATAATACAGCAACAGTGAGAGTGGCAACAGCAGAATCGATCCTTGGAACGCTGGGACTTCTGCTCGATGGATCAAACGTTCCGAGACTCATCCATGTCGTGTTCGGAGATGACGCATCATCATCCAACTTAGGAACAGCAGTCGTTTCATCGGGAGCGAATGGAATTCTGCATCGTGCTGACTATGCCTTCCGATCTGCGGCAGTGACCGGATATCGAATCATCGCGTCCATCGGGCCGTTCATTTTCGAAGCATCTTCAACACTGAAAAGATGGAACACGACAGAGATTGTTATGAGTGGAACGAACCTGGAGGAAGGGAGTTATCGGACGCTGGTTGAGAAGGGAGGAACAGAATGGAACATCCCACTGACTCGAATAGACTCAAGAACACTGACAGGAACAGCACCTCTTTATCCATCGAACGCAGAAGGAAGACTGGAATGGGCGACAGAATACGAAGTGACGAAAGTGATGTGGGTTGGAGAAGATGAGGAACCTGAACAAGAAATCCCACTTCGAGAATCGCTGACATTGACAACACCAACAGAACCACCTCGAATTTCATCAGTTGCTCGTTCACTTAGTGGAAAGAAAGACTTGGTGATTGTTGAGCTGATTGGAACGAAACTGACCTCAGCAGGACAGACAGTGGTGATCTCAGGATCATCAAGGAATATCTCGTCGAGTGGAGTGATCTTCAACGTGACGTCGACACAATGTTTTGTGAACTTTTCGATTGGGTCGAGTGATGACGACTCTCATGTTGTGTTTGGAAGACAATACGAATTGTTGTCCGTTGGAACCGACTCTTCGTCGTTTGCTGTGAACGGTGGTCTCTTCTTCACAGTTCCTCATCCTCCCCGAATCGCCTCGATTGTCCCTCAAACAGAGGTCAGCTCATCTTCCTTCGTTCTTTCTGTTTCTGGCGAGAATCTGCCATCTGGCTCGACATATCTCGTGACCCTGACATCTGACCACACTTTCAACATTTTGTTCAGTTCAGCCATCGCTGGAACAGCAACCGTCCAAATCGGAAGAAGTGGAGAGGTGGAATACGGCACAGAATACGCAATCAAATCCATCATTCGAAAAGAAGAAGGAAAGGACGACGAGCACATCCTGTTCTCAGCTGCGACGTTCAAAACACCACTCGGCCCGACTCTTTCATTGATTTCAAGTTCATTCCACTCCTCTGATCCCAACTTTTTGAATGTGTCTCTCACAACGGTACGAATGCCATCAGAAAACTTCACTCTCACTCTGAAGACAACTCAAACGCCAACTGAAACCGTATCTCTCACCATCACTCCCACTGACGTCTCCGCTGGCTTCATTCTTGTTGAAGTGTACGAAAAGACAGACACTCTGAAATATGGAAAGGAATATGCAGTTAATGAAATGAAAAGTTCATCAGTCGTCGCAGTTGTCACTACACCGTGTTTCATCACTCCAGCTGAACCCATCCGAATCACAGAAGCAACCTGCTCGCTGGGAGGAGATCAACAGAAGTCAGCACTCGTGACACTGACAGGAGTGAAGTTGGGAGGAGGCAAGGACTTCAAGGTGACAGTTCGAAAGATGGTTGGATCGACACTAACTGGTGGTGAGATTGTGCTGCCTGGAACACTCTCTGGTGGATCTTCATCGACCACTCACATCCACGATGTCGTGATCTTTGGAACAGCCAATCCTTTGCTCTCATACGAAACGAAATATCTGATCACGAAGTTCACAGTTGATGGCGAAGTCTCTGTTGTGGATGCCGATGTGACTTTCTCAGTTGATCCTGAACCAGCTCGCCTGACGTCTCTCGAATCTGTTCTTCAATATTCGTCAGACGAGAAGAATGCGACGATCGCTCTTTCAGGGATTGGGATGGTTGGCGAGTACACTCTCACACTCTCTGTGAACTCCAGTGCATCAGTCAACGTCACTCTCGATGTCACATTCGATGCAGAAGGAAGTGGAATCGTGACTGCTGTTCTGTTCGACTTGTCAGATCCACCTGTCGTCGATCTCTCGTACAGCACGCGATACGAAGTGGTTGGTGTGAAACAGGAATCGACTCCAATATTCTACGAGAATGGATTGGTCTTCACCACAATGCCTGTCACTCGTCGTCTCCTCTCCGTCAGCATGAGTAATTATGTGGTCGGAATGGACTTTTTGGACCTCTCGTTCGATTCGATTGCTCTTCCAAGCGAAGCCACCTTCTCACTAACATTAGAGTCTGTCCATTCTGATGCAACGACACCTCATCGGAAAGTGATCATTCTCGAAACAGATCAATTTGGACAACTCACACCCCACCGAGCTCAACTGTATCCGTTTGAGACAGAAGCAGAAAAGAAGAAGGGACAACTGAAATATGGCACGGAATACAAAGTTGTGAGCATCACAGAAAGTTCGACGCTGATCCATTTTGAAGACGTCGCAACCCGAATCCAGACACCGACTGAACCAGCTCGCATTGTCGGAATCAAATCAAGGCAGTTGAACAAGGAACGAACAAAGATGATTGTTTCCTTCGAAGGCCGCGCACTCAGCTCTCGATCGGGAAAGGTGAGTCTTATGAGTGGAAGCACAAGTTTGGAGTGGTTGTCGGATGTGGTTGTCAATCAAACTCACTGCACAGCGGAGTTCGCAGTTGCAAGCGACGATTTATGAACTGACACTGAACACGAACATCACACTGAGTGTGACATTCACAACATCGACAGAAGGAACTTCAAATGAAGTGTCAATTGGAGAGAGTGGAATCTTGAAACACAGTTCATCTTACACAATGACGTCTCTCGAACCGACGAATGCGGTGGATGGAAAGATCCTTTTCGAAGCATCTCTCTCGTTCACAACCGGAGACAACAGAGTTGTGGATGTAGTTGTGTCTGAAGGAGGATCAAACAGAACGGATGAATGTGGAGCATTCTCTGCTCCGTGTGGATCGATTGCGATTGGATGGAAAAGAGGGCTCGAACTAGAAGGATCCGAAGGTCTAGTCATCCACATTTTGAGATCAGTGAGATTTGGAGACCGGCTTTCGGTTGGACTGAAGACTCTGTTACTTCAGGGTCTGTTTGATGGAAAGAGTCGAGTAGTGGTGGACGATACTCTGCCGCTAAAAGGAAAGGAGGAAGGGGTTGTGGTGGTCTCAGGAGGGTCAGTGCAAATAATAGAACTAACACTGTGTCTGGGACGCCCTTCGCTGCTTGGAGAGAAGAAAGCAGGATCTGTTGTGAGCGGGTTTGGAGAGTGTGTGTTTGAAGCTGTTCGAGTGGTGGAGAGTTGGGAGGGAGAGGGGGTTGGGGTGGGAATGGTGTTGTGGTCGGGAGGATCGCTTCGGCTGACGGAGATTGAGATGAAGTCGGTTTGGATGGAGTCTGAAATGACACTTGTTGAATGCCGTTCGAACACGAATGAAGTGACGCTCGAAATGGAAGACTGTGTGTTCATCGATGTGGAGACTCGAGACGCGGGACTTGTGTCATTCTCGTCAACACTGAAGTTGTCACGAATTGACATGCAAAGATGTGTGTTCATTTCAACGAATAGAAATGAGACAAGAGGAGGAGAGCGGACGGGATTGATAGAGATTTTGACGTGGCAAGAACGGACAGAAATCAGAAAATGTGTGTTCTCGGATTGTGGGACACTTTGGACAGAGAGTGGAGGGAGGAAGAAGGGAGGAGTGATGGTTGTTTCAGTGTGGAGAGAATCAGCTTTGGATCGGAAGGAAGTGCGAATTCTTGACTGTGTTGTGATGAACAGCTCGCCATTGAGAGAGTCGGAAGGAGAGAGGATGAGTGGGGGAGTTGTTGTGTGGAGTGAGGGGAAGGGTCAAGTTGTGGTTGATGTTGGTGGAAGCTGGTTTGAGGAGACTCGCGTTTCGAAGCAAGATTTGGAACGAGACTCGATTGGAATCCCGATTGTGTCGCGGAAGCGGAAGATTGTGCACTCTTTGTCGTCGGATGAACCAACAGGACTTGTTGTGAGTGGAGGTGGTTGTGTGCCTGTGATTGTGCGTCGTGGATCATCGTTCAGCGGATGCTCCCTTCGCGTGGAGAGAAGACAGACTGAAACAACGACTCAACAAAACAACAACGACCTCTAATCAGCCATCTGCAACAGACGATTCTTCTTTTCCTCCCACCACTCGACACACCAGACTTCGAACAAAAGCATTCACCCCGTGTTGAATTGTCTGTCGTTTTCTTTCATAATATTCTCAGAATCCTCTCTCTTTATTCACACATAATTTAGCTCTCTCCATTCAATCATCTTCATTCAACCGTCTTCATTCAGCATTATTCATCGTTCTTTTCGAATGAATAAGATCGCATGTTGTCATCGTCTCCCACCAATCGATAGAATCACCTGTCTCGCTCTCACTCAACTCAAGCGAAAGCAAAACCTTCTGTGATCATTCTTTCAGTCTCACAACGTACTCTCGGAGCATAGTCTGGTTTTATCAACTGTATTTGTTTCATTTGTTCTCACTTCGTCATGTGTCTTGAGTTTGGTTGTCTATACAAGTTGTCCGATAATCTACGGTTCCAATATCATCTCTTCGGATATTATCACACTATGAACTCGAAACAAACAACCTAATCGCTCATCTCTTTTGTGCTTTTGTTTGTTCATGGGTTGATCGAACATCCATTACTCAAGAGGAGGTGCAAATCATGATTTTACTACTCCTAGGCGCCTATATCTGTTGTTGCGACACCCTCGACGAGAGAAACCCATCACATCGTTCTTCATGGTCTCTTTCACGCAATCATCCATTCGATCTTCGTTCAACAGTTGCAGAACACATCTTAAGGCATTTGAAAACAGAAACTATCTCAGAAATCGATTTAGGAGGGTATTTCTCGTGCTCAGATTTTGAAATGGATCATGAGCTGATTTTATTCCGAGGGGCGGAAAACACCACCATTTTCACGGACTACAAAAGCGGGTCGGCCTCGAATCTCTTCAGAATGACCAATTCGACCACCAAATTCCACCAAATCTGTTTTAACATGATGAAAGGACAAGACCAAATGAGCCTATCACACCCATCAAATCACGTTCTCAACTTGGTCTCATGTGCTCAAATTGCCAACGCAATCTTCTCAGCGAACAAATGTCAGTTTATATTCGACGGAACGACGAGCCTTTTCCTCCTCACGTCCCCATCAACCTCTGAGAGCTTCCAAGTGAACAGTGTCGTTCTCAGTTCCTGTCTTTTCGAAGTATTTGGTTACACAATGAGATATTTTTGCCAAATCGATCCAATTGCAGCAGGTCCGATCCACAACACCATTTCCATCACATCAAGTCATTTAAACGATCTCGCAATTGATTCACCATCAGGGCTTGCCGTCTCACCAATCAAAGATCCCAGAAATACCATCACCACAAGTCTGGTCAGTCTTCGACTGAACAACCTCACGCGAAGTGAAAGGAATTGTTGTTTTGACGTTGATCTGAAGCCGCTCACCGAACGAGTGACCAACTGTGTTCTCGAAGGAGTGGTCGATGGTCTGGAAGGGACGGTGACTGCTCCCCTCTCCACATCTCACTCTTTCCTCTGTTTGAATTCGTCATTCTCTCAAATCATGAACTCCGCCCAACACGAGCACAACACTTCAAACTTCACACACGTCGGGCAGACGTACAACGCTGACGTAGTCTCAGAACGATTCAACCTGACTCATCAAACCACGCCTGTCATCTTCATCGGCTGCACAATCACCTCCACAAACCCACCCAAAAGCTTTATTTTCATCTCCATGACGAATCATTCAGAAGATCTTACGATCTCCAATTGCACCTTCAGCGTAACAACCACATCATCCATCGATGTTCGCATAGTTTATTTTCAGCCAGCTGTGGGGTCGTTCCCCACTCTCATTGTGGACAAACTGAAGGGTGAATACAGCGCGACCGACAGTTCTCCCAATTCGCTGTCACTCATCCATGCCGCCCGATCTGTCACTGCCCACATCACAGGCTCGAACTTCAGTTCACAAGCTGACTCAAAAAGTTCGCGACCACTCCAATTCTCAGGCGGGACTTTCATTCTTCACATCTTCGGATGTGTCTTCTCAGATGCGATGACCGCTGGAGGTGGAGGAGTCATCGCCGTTGGGAATGGAGGCGAACTGATCATGTCTGATTGTCTGATGGAAGGTAATCAGGTCACGGGGAATGGAGGGTGTGTGTCTATCGGTCGACAGTGTGTCTCATTTCATCGCTGTGTGATGAGGAACAACAAAGCCACACGTGGTGGAGTACTCACGTCATCTGGGTTGACTCTGGGAGTGTGGGAGGACTGCGCCTTCGAAGCCAATGTCGCCACAGAGGGACAGCACTTCAGCGGGAACGATATGGTGAATAACGCTGGATTGAGTACTTACAACCCTGAGTTGATCATCGGCTGCACGTCGACATCAGCCTCTCCGAAGATCAGTTATTACACGTCTGCCACGTCAAATGGAGTCCATCCACACGAAGACATCATCTTTCCACATCCTTCCACAAAATCCGAGTATGATCAGAAGCTGGCAGTGGATTTGGATGGAAGCGGAACAACGTGCTCAGATGAGATGCCGTGTCAGACGATCAGTTCGGCTTTCACTATTTTAAGTCCAGCAGGTCGAAATCGGATTTTAGTTGGAACGGGAGCTTTCTCAGACTCTGCTCACGCTCTCTCCGGTTCCGTGGAGTTGGTCGGAAATGGATGGATTCGCGATTCTTCATTCTTCACCACACTGACGACAGCAGGAATGAAAGTTGGAGGAGGAGGAAACATCACACTCCGGTCGATGACGCTCCTTCCTTCCACAGACACCACAGTTGTTGCTTCGATGGACGAAGAGGGCACACTTCGATTCTCGTTCATCGGAATTGATCTTATCTCGTCTCACGCAACTTCCTTGGTTTCCATCTCGAAGGGTATTACCACGCTCTTCCGCTGCTGGTTTGACCAAGTCACTCTGGCGAACTCAGCCTTCGTGTCAGTCTCTGGCTCTGCATCTCTAAATCTTCATGGCACTTATTTCATGTTGATCCGTCGAGAAAACGGAGATGGAGCGAGCTGCATCGATTCAGAGTCGACAGGTGCCATCTCATTCGAAACATCTGACTTTGGGAATTGTTCGTCGTCAGGAAAGGCTGGAGTGCTCCATCTGAAAGGGAAGGATGGTGCTGGCTCCATCTCGTTCAAAAAGACGTATTTCTACAACAACGAAGCCGGACAGAGCTCGCTCACCACGAACGGTTCGTTGATCTTCGCCAACGACATCATTCTGGATGGAATTGCCACAAACCAGATTTCTGCAACATCCCTCCAGTCAATCAGCCATCAGATAAGCTTCATTCGCCTCGGGATCCCTGTTCGTCTGTCTCCTATCGCCCAGTTCGGCTATTCCGCTGATGGGATTACATTCACACTCGCCGGAAAGTATTATCAGGGCATTCCGATCTCCCAATTCTCCTCAATCAAAATAATGACAGAGGATACATTCAAGTATTGCACATCAGTTTCTCCGATCATGCCTCGGGTCACTCTGCTTCTCGACCCACTTCTCGCTGAGGACGTGGATGTCCATTGGAGAACAGCTGTTCTCCAACCATCAACCTCAGCAGAGACAATTGTGAAGGTCGGACAGAATGCTACATTTGGGATCAGGGAAGGGTCACTCACTTTCGTTGAGCTTCCCACTGTCGTTCCATTTGTCGTTCTACATTCAACAGGGCTTTTCGAACTTCGCTCCGAAACCTGGACGTTCACTTGCGACACCACTCACATCTCTGTTCCTCTGTTTTCGGTGTCAGCTGGACAGATTAGAATCGAAACCTGTGAGCTCCAGGCTGGTCTCTCGTTTCTGGGATATTCAATGATGGAAGCAACAGGAGGGACAATAAGACTCCTCCGCACCGCCTTCAAACGGATCACAACCACAGAAAACGGAAGTGTTGTTCATTCCACCTCCGCCACAGTCAACATCGACAGCTGCTCATTCGAAGAGTGCTCTGCGAAGAACGGGGGAGTAGTGTGGTTCGAAACCTCTGGATCACACTTCCTCCAAGTTTTGCACCCGCCGACATCTCCCTTCTCCGCCACATTTCTAAATTGTGGAGCGAGTGAGAAGGGAGGCGTTCTGTGCGTGGAAGGAACCACATCTCTCCCCAATCCCATCCGCTTCGCCACCAATTCAGTGAACCACGCTCGCTTTGCCGGAAGTTGGAGTGGGAGTGTTGGGAAGGATGTGTATGTCGGAAAGAGTGTGTTCGGATCGAAGCCCACATCGGACATTCTGAAGTTCGGAGGAGGATCGTACAGCGACTGGCATCACGTTGAGATTGAGGGGCGAGGGGCAGATGAAGACGAACTGAAAGATATTGGATTTCTGATCCCTCTTCCGATTGTCTCTGTGAATGGGTCAGTGAAGGAACTGACAACAGGATTGAGTGGGAAGGACGAGGAAGCGTGTAAATGGACATCGTCGTTCTGTGCGACACTTGGATTTGGGATTGGAATTCTGAAGTCGAAATACAATGGTGAGAACATTGAAATGGGAGTTCAGTTCGTGTGGAACATGACATACACTGAGAAGCCGATGATTGTTTCAGACCAGAATGTGGTTCTGACAGGAACAACAGCGAAGGATCTGTCGAAGAGCAACACGACACGAACGATTGTGAAGATGGACACGTCCTCCACAGCCGGCTCTCCTCTTTTCACGATCACCAACCACGCCATCCTCTCCGTATCGAACATCGATTTCTTCCTCAAACCAGAAAACGGCCTGTTTGCGATGGATCCGACGGGTGACACTTTGAAGATCGAGAATTGTGGGATGATCGCATCGTCTGGCTCGGTGTCGTCTGAAAGTGTGATGTCGGTGGCCGGAGGATCAGTTTGGATGAAAGACATCTCACTGAACACGTCTGCCACTGGAAGAAGCACCTTCGCCTCTCCACTGATTTATGTGAACTCTAAAGCAGGTCCCATCATCCTCCAAAGTATCTCTTTCTCGAACATTGCAATCTCTGACTCTTCTTCGATCGTCTCCATTGTCACTCAATTCGCAGTTGTGCTGACAGACGTCACCTTCGACGACTGCCTCGTGTCGTCCAACGACAGCCATCTCGTCTTTCTCGAAGGAACAGATTTCCTCAATCAGATCATCCCCTCCTGTTGGGAAGGATCGTTCTCTTCATCAACGTCACTCAAAGATTTCTGGGGGAAGGACTCGTCTCTGTCGTCGTCAGAAGATTGGAAAGAGTCATCGCTCCTGTTTTATCTCTTCCCACCTGAAACAGTCATTGTTCTGAACAAAGATGCAACGAATCCCAGTCATCATCCAAACTGTGGGTCAGTTCTTCTCTCCTGTCAGTCCCTCAACAGTGCTTTCTCCTCGCTGCGAGACACAATTCGAGGTGTATCGATCGAAAGTGAGGCTGACCTGACAGAGAAGATTATCGTGACATCGTCGTGTTCTTTCATCGCCTCTTCTTCGATTCATGTCCTGAAAATGGCTGAAACAGGTTCGACTGAAGTGAATGGTCCTGGAGTCACGCTCTCCATCAACAAACTCGAAATCAAATGCCTTTCGTCGAGTTCAGTATCGTCACTTTTCTCGGTTATGTCTGGAACTCTGGAAATGGAGGGATGCGTGATTGGTTCATCGTCATCTCTGTCTCCTCTAAGACTCCCTTCATCAATGACCTCTCTCGTCGAAGTCGGTTCTTCTGGCACAGTCTCCTTCGTTGCTTCTTCCATCACTCATTCTGTGTTTACCAATCCATCAAAAGGAAGCAGCCTCATCGTTCAGAAAGGAGGCTCGATCACACTCGACACATCTTCGTTCATTTCGAATGTTCTCTCGAGTGGTATCGGAAGTCACGTATTGGTCTTCGGTGATTCTTTCCCGTCCATTGCCGAAAGTGAAGTGATGCAGCGTCTCAAACCAACCCTCCCAAGTTCTGGCTTCTTCTCGTCCGAAGAACGGAATCGGCTCGCTGGCTGTGTCGATGGGGAAGTTGATGGAATTCTCTTTGAATGGTATCCTGCCAACGTTGGAGAACAGCATGTTCGGACGGGAGGAGTGAACCATCTGAAGGGAGGACACTCTGCTCTTCCTCAACTGACCATCAAGTTTGGCATTTCTCAGTTGGGTAGTGATGGGTCGATCATTCTTGACTCCTCTCTCTCATTTGGCGAAACAGTCGCTTTTCCAGACTCAGCCATCGAAATCACTACCAGTCCCGTTCAGAACGACCGAAAGGAGATTTTCGTTGGAAGCGGAGGGCACTTCTCGGTCGAGCATGGCCATCTCACCCTCGCTTCTCTTTCATTCTCCACAACAATCCCCGCCAGTTCGTTCATCGCTATCTCTAATTCCGGGTCGTTGTCCATTTCGACTTGCTCATTCGTCGGTTTCTCCACTCTTTCGTCAGGACCTGTGCTGTCTGCTTCGCTTGGCTCAACAAACACTCTTTCCATCGTCAACACCGAGTTCTCAGATTGCAGCTCAGAGATGGATGGCGGTGTGATTGCATTGACACTTTCGCAATCCACAAAATCATCTCAACTCGAAATCAAGGCATCATTCTCATCGTGTTCATGTGGAGACACCAAACACGGAGAGTGGATCCATGTCGCTGGACATAACCTCGCCCGTCAAATTCTCCCATCCAACTGGGAAGGCCATCCTACCACTTTCGGAGACGAAAACGAACATACTGTTTGGGGAACAGACTTGTCAGTCACTGGAACCTTCTTCGCCTCGTACACTCTTCTCGTCCATCTTTTGGAGCGCAAGGAGGAAACAATTTTTGTGAACTCTCTCGGACAGGATGCGATTGGTTGTGGATCGACGAAATACCCGTGTAAGACAATCTCGTCGTCACTCAGCCATCTTCTGAATGGATCCTCGTCGCAGCTCGCCCTTCAAAACTCGTCGGTACTCTCGTCCACAATCGAGAACAAATGGAATGACCTCCAGATCTGTGGAACCGTTGAAGAATGGCAAGATGTCGATGTGTCTGCCACTGGTCGCATCTCAGTACCAACTCTGCAACTGTCTCTCTCTTTCCTGTTCTTCACAACGAGCGAACCCTCTCTAGACCATTCCCTCGTTTCGATCACTGGCACAGGCTCGCTCAAAGTTGGCTCCTGCTCATTCTCTTCCTTCCGCACCACTGGAAGTGGATCGATCGTGTCTGGCACCCTCTCATCATCGTCGCTGCTCCATCTGACCAGCACTTCGTTCTCCACCTGCTCGGCCTCTGGAAATGGAGGAGTGATTTCGATCATTTGCGACGAAGCAGTGTCTTCGTCGTCGCTCATTTTGGATTGCTCGTTCGATGCTCTCTGCTCGTGTGGAATCGACTCGAAAGGCTATTGGGTGTTTCTGGACGGATTTGGTTTCGAGGATCTGATCTCTGCGCCGAATTGGTTGTCTGTCTGTTCGAGTCTGACGTCTCCGGAAAACGATTCGGTGCTTTACGGCATTGATCGCAAAGAGCCTGTAATCTCTTCCTTCCACTCGCTCTCGCTTCTCTACTATCTTCTTCCATTCCGCTCATCGACAGTCTTTGCTGGATCATCAGGACGAGACTCGAATGGATGTGGACAGGAAGAAAGAATGTGTCGACGACTTGAAACAGCACACTCTCATCTGTCTGGAACCGCTGACTTCGATCTCTTCGTTGTCGGTTCTGCTTCTCTCACCACACCACTCATCTTCACTCCGAATGACCTCCAGCTGAGACCGAAATCAGGACGCGAGACGATCCACGTGGAAGAAGAAGGGAGATTCGAAGACGGGGACATGGCAGGGAACCACCTGCTGTCGATTCATCGGATTACGTTCAACCTCAACACTGCGACGTGCTCGACTCTGTTCAAAACAGGAGTGGGGCAGCTCGCTCTAACATCCTGCTCGTTTGAGAAGGACAGTCCATTCGATCTGGAAATTATGAATCTGGTTGGCGGAGAAGTGAGCATCGAAAACACAACATTCATCTCAGCATCATTCACCAGAACTCCCTTCGTGTTCTCGTCGTTCACCTCCGTCGAGTTTGAGAAAGTGAGATTCGAGCGCTGTTCCGGCGAAAGGTTTCTGGAAGCAAGTGGAAGTGGAGAGAACAGCAAACTGTCGTTTGACTCGTGCCATTTCTCAGGAAAGGTGGACATTGTTCAACCACACACCAATTCAGATGAGATCTGCACGTGGTCGACAGGAATGATCCGACTGACCAACACATCGACCACATTTCGGTCTGTGGACTTCACAAACGGGAGAGGAGGGATCAGACAGGAAGGGGGATGGTCGTACTTGACAAACACGACCTTCTCAAATCTGTCACCTTCTCATCACCTCTTCCCGTCTGCTCGACGAAATGTTTTCTGCTCTGGGAATGGGACAGTTGTTGTGTATGGCGACAGTTCGGAAGGGAAGGACTTGTGGATTGGAGGGACAGACTGCTCGATCAATAACGGCACAGAAACACTCCTCTCTCCATTTTTCATCCCGACTCTTGATTCGTCTCAAAGCAAGTCAGAACAGAACAAGAAGAAGCAGACCTTCTCACTCCTGATTTCTGGTACAATGTTGATACCATGTGGACTGTCTCTGGAAATCGTCGAAGAGAAAGGATCAACCTCTGATCCTTCAGCAGTTCCTCTCCTTCTTTCCGAATCGACCACAACGTCATTCAACGAGACCACAATCACACTCGAAGTGTCCCAATCCTCTCTCGAAAAAGCTCTGAATTCGTCGCTGGAGTGGAGTGGGCGATTGATGTTCGGAGTAGGAATGCGGACAGCAGACAAGTTCCGAGTGAAAGTGAGCCGAATTGAAGAGAAGAAGTCACAGGCGAAACAAGCCGTGAGTATCATCGTCCCGATCGCTGCTTCTCTTCTCGTCATGCTCTTCCTCCTCCTTCTCATTCTTCTCCTCGTCCGCCGCCATCGCAAGAAGACGAAAGAATCGCTGGCATCTCAGAAGGAACTTGACCACATTGAAGAAGACGGGGATGGAATCAAAATGGATGTATTCGGCGTCGACCTGCACGAGAAGTGGACTGGTGACATCATCAAACCCGATCAGTCCACTCGCTCCGGAATCGAGACATTCAACGACGAGACAGTTCGAGAAGCAAGCGAGCCTTCAGAGCGTTCTTGTCCGAGCGACAGGAATGGAGTGGGTGGGCGAATGGTGGAAGCGATGAAGTGCGATGGAGAGTTCGCGACGAGTGTTGTTGCTCGGACTGACACGCTGTTTGATCGGCTTCATTCGGAATCGAAGAAAGAAATGAACAAGCGAGCGATTCTGGTGGAGCTAACGAAAGCGCTTCAGAAGCTGAGGATCACACTGCCTGAAGCAGAAGCACTGACTCACCTGTCTTCGCATTGGGTGATGTTCGACAAAGATGGGCAGATGTTGTTGCAGGTGAAACGGGAAAAAAACAAAATAGTTCAACCCCACCATTCTCACCACTCCCTCCAAAAACCGATCCTCCACCCTCCGCAGCAGGTTGGGTCATTCACCTCTTCTTTGAACTTGAACAACTCTTCTCCTCACCCATCCCAAAACCAGCCTCGGGAATCTTTTTTTCGCCTCGCCAACGAATCGGACGAGATGAGCTTCAACCTATCGGCGACTCAGACGAACGACAACTCGCCACAGACATCGCCAACCACAAGTGACAGACAAGATGCTCACTTTGAGAACATCGCTCTTCGACACGGCTTCACTCAGCCTGTCACACAACCTGACTTCGACATGCCAACACCCCAATCGAACCCTCGAACTGACACAGCATTCGAAGGACTTCGGTGGCAGGCACCAGAAGTGGTTGGGAGTCGTGTTGAGGTGGACAGGGAGAGGGCGGCTGTGTTCAGTCTGGGTCTGATCATGTGGGAGGTGGAGACAGAGGCGGTTCCGTTTGGAGAGATGGACGCAGTGAACGCGGCTCGACAGAACGAGACGGGGTGTCTTCCTCGAATGAACCTGATTTCGGATCCGAAGGAACGAGATCTCATCCAGCAATGTCTTCAGACTGATCCGTCTTCTCGCCCCTCTCTCTCCTCGCTCCTCTCCACTCTTTCTGAACTTCCATTGACATCTTCAGTTGTCCACAAGAACGATCCCCACATTTCATGAAATGCCCCCCCTTCCAACTGAACACGTCTCCAGTCCGTCGTTTGAGACTCTTCTCGCCAATCAGGGAATTGTGACTGATCAAGCCAGCTGCCATCAACACTGTCTCGGACAATGTCACCAGTGCTGACACCGATCATCTCACATCACATCCAACTCGAGAGGTGGTCTTCGCTGATCCTAATGATTGGTTCACCACCACCCTCAACCCACATCACGATCTGTCTTTCGTTGGTTCAGAAACCATCCTCATCACCCTTCTATTCGTTCCTGCCCACATCACACCGTTTACGAGGACCTCCCCCTTCTTCAGTGAAAACTCTTCCCTGCTGCTGGTTCCTTGATGGTCTGTCTCATTATTCGTCTTATTATCATTCAACATGCTTTTGTTGGTATCTTTGCTGTCTGTCTGATTTTCTCGGGATTCTCGTTGCTGTTGAATGTTCATCCGTTCATCTCACAAAACCGTCCCTTCGCACATCGTTCACGTGTCTTCTTTCTCACTCCACTCCATTTTTCTTCCGTGCCACTCTTCCTGTGCGTTTCTCAGACGGTCCATCGCTCCGAATCATGAAGCAATCCGTTCTTTTCGTCTTCTCGTTTCTTTGTCATCTCATAGTTCCCCGACCAAGCCGGACTTGTTCATCAAGTCGGACAACGGGTAGGTATGTCAAGGATACCTCCTTATTTGACTGTAAAGTTGATTGATAATCGCTTTACGGCTTCAACAAAGAGTTTGAGAACGATCAGACCATTCATTGTATTTGTTCACTTCCCTCATCCATTTTTGCTATTCTCACACAATAGCCAATCGAGCAAAGAGGTGAAGTGATTAAATAACATTTGGAACTATTTAGATGTATGTTCAGTTCATCCCCCCATCGAGGATGAGAATGGATCCATCGAAGAAGAAGTTGACGACGGAGAGTTTTGTGGGTGCCAATTGATTGTTTTCAGCCTCTCGCAACCAATTGAAGCGGATTCAGACGACTTGTATCATTTTTGCTTGGAATGGAGAATGTGAATGAGATTCTGTTTGCCTCATCTCGGATCTACTGTGAAAAAGTGAGGAAACCTTAAAATTGCAATCATAAGGCAGTTTGAGGAACACACCATCATTCCAAGATCCAAGTAGTTGGGATGAATGCCATTGGAGATCTTGTTGAGCATGCCATTCCGGAAGTGAACAGATTCCATCTTATTGAGAGGAATGAGAGATACAAACATCCAAAGACCTTTATCCTGCAGAAAGGTCGTCGGATGCGTGATTCTTGCGGGTCGGAGAAGACCTTCGTAGAATGAAAACAAGAACATTTTCAACCTCAAAATTGGTCTGTCAAGGTGCACATTATGAATATAGCGTGGAGACACATCACTAACATCAATGCTGATGTGAGTTTAGACCTCCGAGAACTGTGATGCATGTCCATTCAGGTTCGGATTTGAAAAAGCACCCATTGATCGTGTCTTTCTTCTCAGAAATACCAATTTTTACTCAACACTCGCATATCGAAATGAAGAAATTATCATGCAACTAGAAAGTATTGTTGTCCTACCTGATGAACAAGTCCGGCCTAATCGGAGGACTATCACCCGTTTTCTGAAGATGACTCCCCCTTCTCTTGAATCGATTGGGAATGTTGTCGAAATCATGGTTCACCAAGACTCAATGGTGTGGAGAGGATGCTCGCACGTATCGGTGTTGAAGGGCAACGAGATTATCTCTGAAATTTGAATAAAAAGAGGATTACTTTTGAATCATTAAGACAATTCGGGTTATCAGTGATTCTGAGTCGAACTGGCGACCAGATGAAGGAAAGGTGATGTTCAAACATGGAGAGATTCGCTCATCAACGATGAGAGCTACTAGACACAGAAGCTTTCAGTTTCAACAGACAGCAAAATCTGGAAAGAGAGAAAGATGATGATGTGCGACGTGCCATCAAGGAACGCAGAAAGGAGAGGGAAGCAAGATATCAGAAGAAGGAAGAAAGACTCCTTGTTTGGATGAATGAAGAACGCCAGGGTGAGCAATGAGACACTGTTGATGACGTGTGAGAAAGAAAGACAACGAAGGGGAATATGCGAGAAATCTAAGAATGACAAAAGATGAACGATGACAGTGAAGGGGATGTTGAAACGAAGAATGAGCTGGTGTGGTGCAGGCGGAATTTCTGAAAAACAAGAAAGAGCTGACGTGGAAAAGAGTCGAATGAGAGATCATATGATGTGTGACTCGTCTCGATCGACGAAGACGACGATGAGGTCCCAGATCGCTTTGTTGGGTTGTGAGTATGTTCCATTGCGTGAAGTGGCGCTGTGCAGGAAGATGAATTGATGGTGATTCTGACACAACTGTCTGACTATTGTGTCATCAGAAGTCGCAGCCGAGGGGGTCGTCCTGCAGGATTGTTCCTGTCGTGAACAGACCATCCTCACCCAGTTCTTTCAACACTTCCGCCAGAGTCGGTCGGCCAGTCGGATCCAAATCCAGACACTTCTCAATCAGCTCAACCAGCTTCAGAGACGATATCTTCGTCATCGGCAGCTGGCCTCCGCATCCCAACTGTCGCTGAGCATTCGCTGCATCCAGCTCCCCGAAGGGTACAAGACCAGTCTCTAATTCCCACAAGATCAGGCCAAGACTAAAAACTGCCCCGTGGTCGTGTTTCTTGTTTGATTCTTCGTCCATTAGTTCTGGTGCAATCCATCGCTGGCCTTCCACTCCCGCCGAGTCCTGTTTTGTGTTTCTCGTTTGGGACGCTGCCACACTCTCCCCTCTCCTCGCTTCTCCAATCTGAAGATACATCTGGTTCGTCCAGTCAAACACAATCCAGTGAGTCGACACATTTCGAAGACCAAGACTTGTCGGATCTTTCTGCGCCAAGTTCAGAAGGCCTCGTGTTAGCTGTTGAGCAATCGTCGCTCGCTCTGCTCCAATCATTCTGTTCTCGCCGGAGTGAAGTCGACGATACAGTGTGTCTTTCCAGTTCACAAACACTTTCTCACTCACATCCGAACAGTTCACCGCTTCGAACTTTCCATCGTTCTCAACAGGTTTGTCTCTGTCCATTGGTTGCTGCTGTGTGTGTGATGTTGAGCAGCCACCTTCGTCGAACTCGTTCGGATTCACTTTTTGAAGATTTGCTGTCGTGTTCACGAGTGTCGGAGCGAATGAGTCCTCAACCTCCAATTTCTCCGCAGGGAGCTGTTCGTCCATTTCTGTCTTCGTTGTCAATTGTTCATTCTCTTTCTTCTGTTTGTTCCTTCGTCGAACAAGGATAACGATCAGAACGATGAAGAAGAGCAGAAGCAGAGCGCTGCTGGTAATGATCACAGGAATCAACCACTTTCGAACTGATGCGAATTGCGCTTTTCGTTCGTCACTTGCGCTTCGCTTCAGGAGCGTTGAGTCTGTTTTGAATCCATCCCCAAACACGATCCGACAGCGCCATTCCATTTTCGAGTCCAGCGAAGACAGCGCAGAAGAGGCGAGTTGGGTGGAGAAGGACGATTCTGTCCAGTTCATCGTGTTGGCTGGTGAGAGAGGAATCTGAATTGATCCGTTTTCACCCTTCTTCTCATCCAGCGAGAACACATTCAAACGAAGATTGCAGTCGAGGAGAAGCGAGCCAGAGAGTGTTAGAGTGTACATTTGGCTGGTCTTGTTGAAAGAGGCAGGAGATTCTGACGATGTCAGAGTTGGAATGAAAAAGACAGCGAATGGCTCAATCACTTGCGAAGAGAAGCGACATTCCGAATCAAGCGAGATCCACGCTGATGGGTGATCCTTCGATCCATCTCCACCATTCAGCGAGTCCACCACAACTTCGCCTCCTTGGCACCGAATGTTCTTTCGAGCTGATGGGAATTGAGAACTCTCCCCAATGTTGCTCGAGAATACGGACGAGTGAATAGTGGTGTGCGTGTTGGACAGGAAGAGTGCACCTTGTGAGAGATGAGAGAAGTCTGAATTTTTGATGGAAACAGTGGAGTCCACGATCGTGATCACGCCTGTTGTCCATTCACAAAGAGACTCATGTTCATTGTGAGAAGCTTGCGTTGGAATAATTGGTCCTTCGAACGAGCATGATTGGAGACTCAGTGTGGTGATGTTCGAGCATTCCAGGAAGACCAAGTCAGAAGTGTTGGAGACTTGGAGTTGGATGAGTGTGGCGGAGCGGAGGTCGGACAGGCGGATGGGAGTCGAGGCGAAGGAGATGTTAGCGCTAACAAGCGAGTTCACAGAGACTGTCCCTTTCTCACAATCCATCAGTGTTCCGACATTGTGTGATGACGAGATTGTGATTGTTTGGAGTGTTAGAATCGAATTCACACTTTTGAAGAGCGGTGTGGTCTGATCAGCCAACACCGAGATCTCCACCATCGAAAGGTTCATGTGCCCAAACAGCACAACCAGTGCCGCTGAGCTCCTTCCACCCTCCTTCAACACAACTGTCACACTTTCAAACTGAACCGTGTCGCCTGTCTCTTCACGCAGACATCCCGACGAAGACAGCACAATCGACGACATCACAGGCAATCCCTTCACAGTCACTCCTCCCATCTCAACCTCATTCCCAACGGATACTTCCCCCATCACGTGCAGATGGTTCGTCGGCACTTTCGATGCTCGTGTCAGCGAATGTTCCAATGTTCGACACCAAACAGAGTTGTGCCCACATTTCTCCAAGTCAAGTCCATCACTCGCCACTCCAATCCCCCCACTCCCAGCAAGCAGATAGAATAGAAGAGAGGCATTGAGCGAAGTGGCGTGGTCAACACTCCACAGCCACTCATACGACACTCCAGTTTCGAACGATCCAGCAAAGCGAGTATCTTCATACGCAATCCATTCGTCGAGATTGTTTCCTTCAACCCAAACAAATGCTCCATTTGAGTTCGATGACGAAGAGCTGGAATACTTCAGATTGCGGAGACAGAAGGCGGGAATCTTCGACTGATCGCTGATTGAGGTGAATGAGATGAAGAAGCCATTCGCAACTCCATTCTGGGTTGTCACATCACTCAGCTCAACAGCATCTATTTCCAATTTCATTCCTTCAACCATCTCGACCTCCAACACACTCCCATTTCCATCTGAACGTGTGATCTGATGGAACTTGGTCGAAGTGAGCGAGAGAGAGCCAGCTGCGAATTCGATGATAGCTGTTGTGAGAGTGAGAGACGAGAACGAGCAACCGTCAATGATAACGATGCAGCAGGCAGATGAGAGCGAGATGAATGGAGCAGATCGAGGATGACCAGTGAAGGAGAGATCGAGGAGAGTGAGCGATTTCTGGCCAATAGTAACCGAAGCAGCAGATGTCGTTGCGATCGTCTGTTGAGATGTGGAAGACGTCAGGATCGTGTCAGCAGCGATGGTCAATTCTTCATTCAGAGTTACGGCAGAATCGATGACAAACGTGTTGTTCTGGTTTGGATGAGAAAGCGTCCTGTTGAATGATGAGCAAGGGAGCAATTCTCGCCCACAAAGAGCGTGGTCTTCTCCATCTGCGTGAATGTGAGTCGATTCGCAAGTGGAGGTGTGAGGATACCAGTAGAACAGAAGCGATCCTTCTGATGATGTCACAGCGTCAACTCCAAACCATTTCTTCTTTTCTAACCTCGAATACGGCGTTGTTTGTGTCAATGGTTTGAGAGAGGCGAGAGATGAGGAGAGGAATGTCACAAGATCAGCTGAAGTGATTGAGATCCAGTCACCTTCGCTCTGAGTGCTCGAACATGAAACGAACCTGATTGGGTCTGTCATCGAGTATGATCCACCATTCAATGTCACTGCCAATGCACCTCCTCTTACACGTGACAAACAGGATGAGAAGTTCGCGTCTTTGAAGGTGAGGGAGTTCCCGGAATTCAGAGAGGAGGAGAAGATCGATCCATCGCCATCTTTCACAAGAGAAGAGAACGAGCATCCACTCACAACAATCGATCCACTTCCAGAGATCTCCAGAAGTGATGTCGAGCGCTCAACGGATTGCCCGTCGAACGAGAGAGATGTGAGTGTGAGTGTGAATGCAGAGATAGCGAATCTTCCCTCAGTTCCAGTTGTGATTGAAGCTGTTGCTTCATTCGGGCAGATTTCGATTGCATTTGTTGAAAACGAGAGAGGTGTGGTGAGTGTTGTAGACGTTGTCACAATCAGCTTGTGCGAACCTGTTCCTGACAGATGAGATGCTCCAACCTCAAGCGACTTGCATTCCCATTCCAATCGTCCACATCCATCCTCATCTCGTCCATCCGGACCAGCTGTGATTGTCTGATTGCGGTACGGGATGAGATAGTACAGAAGAGTCATCGAGCGATATTTCGACCCTTCTAGCTCTGAATTGTCTGTCCCCCACAACAAGTTGTCGTCGGTTGGTGTGGTGAGCGAGGACACTGTCGACAACCAGTTCTCTCTTTTGAGGAGGGTGAGGAAGGTAGAACCTTCCACAAACACCCACTGTCCTTTCTGCTCAGATCCACATGAGCACGACGTGAATGTTGACTTGACCACGAGCGATGAGGAAGCAACTACAGCAGCACATGACACAGAAATCGCACCTCCATTCCCACCCGATGAGCAAGAAGAGAAAACACAGTCTTCCACTGACAGTGTTGACTCGGTGGTCAGTGTCGCAAGAAGAACTCCCCCATTTCCAGTCGATCTCAGAGAGCTGAAACGGCACGAGGAGAGTTTTGTGTGTTGAGTGGCTGAGCCATCCATCACAACGAACGACCCACCAGCTGCACTCGTCTGCACAAAATTCGAAAAGTTCGATGAAGACACGACGAATGACGACTCGCCAGCCATTCGGATGAAGCTGAAGGAGCTAACAGGAAGCGATGACAGTGTGATGTTTCTGACAATGAGTGAGGCCGTGGAGAGAGAAATGAAATCCGATTTCAGAGCTGTCGAATTCGGAGTGATCTTGATCGAATCAATAATCACTTTTGAGTGACCTGCGAACGCTCCAAAGCTGATCCCTTTGGCAGAAAAGTCAAATGAATGCGAAGAGATCGCCAAACTGGCAGCACGACTGAATTGGACGAATGGCGACTGGCTGGAGGCAGTGACGGAATAATACTGAGTGGCAGTCCCAGCGTAGATGATGTTTGAAGTGTCAGATGACGTGAGGGTGTCGTTTGAGCGAGATGACGATGGAAAATAAAGTTGTTGGTTCGTACAGGTCGCAAAGAAGTCCAAGTTCGATGAGCTATAATGGAAAAATCGAATGTCATTCTTGATGGTGCCATTACAGCTTGAATAGATGAAGTTTCCTCCTTCAAACTTGTTGCCGTGCATCAACAATGATTTCGGATCCTTTACAGAAAGTTCCAACGTCGCTCGGGTGAGTTCTGGTTGGATGTGAGTATTGCCAGTGAAAAGATTGTTGCTGATTTCGGCTGTTGAGAAAACCGCCAGAAAGCATGCTCTCTGTTTCGCCACATTGCTTTCGTAGCGGTTTCCTGTGTTGATAATCGTTCCGGTTGAAGTATCTGTGTGAAAAGTAGGCTCGCACTCAGCTGTGCAGCTAGTGCAATTATTGTTGGTGAAGGACAACAGATATTTGTATGGATGGATTGCACAGGCACCACCCCAAAAACCACGACATGACACGAACTTGGTGTTGGAGATCGATGTCGTTGTTTGATTGAGATACACCCCTCCACCTGCCATGTGGGATTCAAGAACATAGCAGGAGAGGAAGGAGGACGACGTGATCGTGACAGTCTGTCCAACCACATACGACGAAATGGCGCCTCCATGCTCAGTCGTTGAGAAGCAGTTCGTAAAGGCGCATCGGTCGAAAAGAACATCTGCTACTGTGGGTTTAATTCTTGCTGTCTTCTCTCCTGTGTAGGTTGTCGGGGCATTTGAGCGGTCGGTGTGAGCGAAGGTGTTGTTCGAGAAGACAAATGATCCAGGCGTGTTGATCGATCGGGTGATCGTTCCATCGTGAACACAACACACACTGTCCGTTTCACATCCAATCATGCGAGTCTTTTGGCTTGTTTCGGAGGGCGGTTGTGTTTGGTCAGCGGTTGACATAGAAATGTTTGTGAACGCACTCCATGCAATTTGAGTGGATAAAGTGGACGAAGATGCAACGAGAGGTTCAGACGATCCCAAAATCATGTCGTTTATTGATGTCGAAGCCAGTGTCACGGTACCACTGTTCTCCTCGTTCCTAACAAGACTATCAATGGTTGAATGTGAGGTTCGGTGCTTGAAGGTGATTGAGGAGAGAGTAATGTGAGAGTTGAGGGAAATAACGAGCGAGTTTGGTGAACTCATCCAAAGTGTCACGGTGTCCAGAAAGATGTCCGAGTTCTTCGCAGATATCGCCTCTTTGGTTGGTATGATTGATGTGGATTCAATCTTCATGGTTGTGTTCGTGACTCGGAACATTTCTTGTCCAATTCTGTCAACTCGCGAAACAAGTCGGCTGCTTTTTGTTCCCACAAGATGAAGCGGGGAGAGCACGCAAATCGATGCACATGAATAGGAGTGGTCACTCAAAAGCACATATCCTGCATTCTGATTGCTTTGGTGCGGAATCAAAAGTTCTTCGATGGTTAATTCGACCCTATCATCAATTTGTTCTCCCAAATCGTAGTGATTTGAATAATTGTGTCTGGATGGGTCAATATTGTTGGCTGAGAGCAGGTTTGTGGCGGTCGTGAGGAAGAGAGTCAGGTATGTGAATGTTCTCATCTTACAGCATCTCATCATTTTCCTGCGCTCCCATACTCTGCTAAAAGTCTCCTTGACTCCCTTCTATTGTTGATGCGAAGTTTCACCAAAGTGACACATCTTGATGATCAAGGGGGAAGTGATTGTTCTGGACGGCATTCGAATCAGGACAATGAAGATATCATGTGGATTTTCAGTCTAAAAAAAGAATGTTTCAGGTTTCATTAACACCGTGAGATCGTCAATCGGGGCTGCCAAAGGATTGGAGGCATTTGGAGACCGTTGAACTTCGTGAGTCAAATTTCTGCTCATACGTTCCCAAAGTCCGGATTTGAAGGTTTTGTTCGTGTTCTGCGAACAATTTACCGCAAGTACCGTTGTTTGAAGTCTCATAGTCAAACTTTTGAGAAGTGTCTCTCGAGATTGTACGAACCCATTGAATCGCGTTTCTCACCTGTATCTTCGAGAAGATCAAGCACAACAACGAGCCCAAGAACCTAAGTTGATCATATTGTCATTCTCTATTCATCTCTCGCTTATTGTTCGAGAAGCAAAGAAACATGGAGAACCTGAATCATTGTCAATTCACCACCCCATCTCGTCGCGATAGACCACTACGAATCGAAGTTGTTGTTTATTCGGAGGATACCAGCAAAATGAGACAGAAATATGGAATGACATCCACGGTGGACGAAATAAGGATTGGAACAAAGGAGCATCTGCTGGATGAGGCGCTGTGAGTCGAAGTTGCTGATGAACCGAAGCGAATCGAAGAAAGACGGGTGACGTAGAATGGAGCGAAGAATGAAGCGACAGTGAAACTGAATGGAAGAGGGCTGATTGATGGAACTTGCTGACTGAATCTGGATGGTGTGTTGTAACGACTGAGATCTTCAACGAGACTGAGGGATGATGGGAACTGGTGTTGAAAGTGTGAATGAGCCTCTCTCTTTCTCTCTCTTCAAGTGGGATCGTTGACCGTTCTCGCCTGTTCGTTTTTCAAATGCTCGGCGACTGCGGATGGTCAGTCACAAGGCAGGGCGATTCGATTTATGTGAAACTCGGCGTTCTCGTTCTGTTTCAGAAACTACAGATTCGATTCGTGCTTGTCAAGTTGTGCGAATCCACGATGACTTCGCACTATCCTCAAAAACACACCAGATTGAGTCGTGACCAATAGAAGGAAGAGGAGATCACGTCTCATACCTTTCTTTTGCCATTTCATTCCTTGTTCGTTTCATTTCGCTCGCCCATTTCAGAAAATTGGTTTCGATTGCATCTTCTTTTGAGACCTTATCAATCGCAGAAAGTCAGTCTTCCACTAATAAATATCAGATTATGTCACATTCTCATCAAATATCTCACAAATTCAGCTCTCTCGTCGAATATTGGTTCGCAAGAAAAGGAAGTCCATTCTTTTATCCTGATCTCCAACAAGTAAACTAGTGATCAAACCAAACACCATATCATCGGTGTTGACAACTCATTTCACACATTTTTTCGGACAATACACTCCTCAAACCAATCCGGTCAAAATCAGGCGATTTCTATCTTCAATCTCATCCAAAGGACATGGTCAATCAAACAATCGCACAAATCTTATCTGTTTTCAGGAATCGTCTCCCAACCTATGCCATTCTGAGTCAATCACAAAAGAAACAGACTCCAATCGACAGTTCACTGCGATTCGCATTTAGACGGAACCAGACATATTTATCCAACTTGGTCGTGTTTGATCCCTTTTTATCAACATTTTCAGACATGACAATAGTCAGTCGCCATTCAGTTCCCGTGTTTGCTTCGAACCAACTTCTGAAGTCGACCATATCCTTTGCGAGAATAAAATCGGGACGTTATATCACTAAAAACAAGAACAGAGTCGAATAAGATTCTTTTGAATGACACACGAGACATTGGGAAGTCATTTTCTGCGATCTGATCACAATGTCGGATATCACCGTGTTTTGGTTGTTTGTCCTTCAAGCTCCAGTTTCAGCATCAAAACATTCACTGTCTGATAATTTCCAGTTCAACAAAACAGAAACCTCACATGTTCGTAGATAATGACGACAGAAGAAAGTTGTGACCGTTTATCACTATAGAGCTCGTTAGAAGAGAAATTTAGATGCGTAGTATGATCTCACTTCTTATTTGGTTTTGTTGTCTGATTTATTTCAAAAAATTCGAAAGTGTGTAGTCATCGTGGATTCGCACAGTTGTTGCGTTCGCTCGCTCTCCTGTTTCACCCCTTCACATCTGGAAGTGACCAGAACGATCTTTTTGATATCAGAATCTTCATTCACAATCACTACAGCAGCGACTCAGTGACTGAGTGGATTGTGTGTTGAGAGATGTGTGGGAGGGTGCTTTTCAGACTTTGGAGTGGATTCATCTGAGCTCTCTCAACTGATAACAATCGATTCCTGGTCGAACACAAGCGCAAGCCCTCGAACTGCTCTGAAAAAGAGAGGGGAGTTGACACTCTGGCCAAGCGTTCAAATGGTTGTGGATGGGAACGAAGGAGTGGATGAGGCGTTCTGTTTGTTGAGCACGAAGAAACACCGAACACCTCGCAATATCGTCACTCGATTGGGATCCAATCTGAAACGAACGATCCTCGTGCGAAAAGGAAAGACCACTGAAGCCGAGATTGTGCTGGTCGATACTCACATTTCACCAATCTTTTTGTCCATAACAGATAGTGTAGACATGTTATGAGTGGGATGGGACGGAAGAAAGTGGGATTTTGCTTGGGATTTCTGCCCATATTTTTGTAAAGCTTCAACGAAACCCCAATTGTCAATATTTCTCACTTTATCAATGAATTAACTCACAACAAATCAAATATATCAGCGATTTGACTGAAAAGTATTGTGATCCCATGATCGAACCCAACAAATGGTCAACGGCTTCCTGGATTCTCATTCGAGTCTCGCTCGGATTGATCATCTCACTCTCTTCAACGGTGGAGCTCTCTCTGAGAAGGGCGAGGACAGATTGGATTCGCGTTCAACACGCTGGACAGCGGGACGGCGATCTTCATCGAAACAGAAGGTTGTGTCTTCGAGACTCCGCTGGAACCGCAACCAAAAGTCCTGTCTGCTGAGACAGAGTGTGCAGATGTGATGTGCACAACGATGAACATTGTGTTGCGAGGACAAGCGTTTCTTTCCGATCGGACAAATATTCTCGTTCTGGATGGAATCACTGAGCCAATCCCGTTCATGTGTGAAACGCAAACATCAGCAACAATCAGCTCACTTCGGATCGGAGCAGGATTCGATCTGACACACTCCACGACGTACCCACTCATCTCCATCATAGAAGACGCAGTCACAGATCCCCACCAGATTCTGTGTGATGGGGTGACGTTCACAACACCCTCGGCACCTCGTCTCCCAACGGTGTATGTCTCATCGTGGAATGGAGACGATGGATGGAATTGTGGCGAAGAGCCTGATCCATGCAGATCGATGGAACGTGCATTGACCAGGCTCAGCAACGGAAAATCGACGCTCCTGCTTCAGGGGACCTTCAATCACGTGTCAGTGTGGGAAATCTCGTTCTCGTCTTTCGTGATTTCCCACAACCGAGTATTGAATGATGTGGGAAGCGCAGTGACTCACTCGACAGTTCGAGTTGGGAAAGAAGGAAGGCTCGTTGTGGATGGAGCGACAGAGACAAGATTGGAAAGCCTCTAGTTCGTTCTTCATCCTTTGCCAACTGTTGCGGTGTACGCTGAGATCAAAACAGGCCTGCCGACTATCATGAACTGTCTGGTGAGTAGAGATGTGTCGACATCGTCGTCTCTCTCAGCGAGACACTCTTCCTTCGTCCGAACTCGGAATGCAATGGATTTGGTGCGCCTGACGACAACACAACTCGAGCATCATTCTGTGACGACATTTTTGGCTGAGCAGAGTGTCGGATCAACGCGGATCTTGAAATGGAAAGCAGAATCAGTCCACACGCAATCGACAGCAGGCTCAGCTGTGTTCTTCACACTCTCCAACACATCGTCACACGATTTATCGGCTTCGTCGTTCACATCCTGCTCATCGTCGAACGCGAACTGTGTAGGCGGCGGTGTGTCGTTCTCGCTGTCTGAATTAGCGTCTCTTGTGATCCAGTTCTGTTCGTTTGTGAGCTGCAGTGCTGGCGATGGAGGGAGGGGAGGGGGAATTGGATTGTCATTCTCATCGGACAGCTCCAACGACTACCTTCTGGACACGCTGACATTTTCTCACAACACCGAAGTGTTTGGACGAGATCTCATTCTGGTTGCTGAATCGCTGGAGAAGACTGTGACGATTGATCATTTCCTGTTCAATCTGCATCCACCTGGATTTGATCGCTCGAATGCGTTGTTTGGATCGGACAGCGTGGTTTACGTGGAAGAGACCGACTTGTTTCCGTTTCTGTTCCCGAACAATCGGTTCAAGAACGTGTTCATTGATTCCTTGGTTGCAACAGGCGAAGCATCGGATAGTGCGGAGTGCGGGCGAGAATATCACCCCTGCCAGTCCCTTCGCGATTCGATGTACCATCTATTGAATGTAGACAGTGATGAGGAAGTGTCGCAGTGTGTACTTGAGCGAAGTCTTGTTTTAATGGGCGATCTCGTGCTTGGAGAGGATGGTGATGTGGAGTTGTGTGGATACGTGACAGTTGGGCAAGTTCGATTTGATAGGAGCTGAAGCATCGGATTCAGATTGACCTTTGGACTGAGTGAGGTTGTGTCTCCACAGACGGTGCTGATGAAATATCTGGAGTCCGTGCTCCCTCTCTTCTCGACACACCCTCAGCCGATCATTGCAGTGTAGTCCGTGAGTCTGTCTCTGATTGAGTGTGTTGTGAAGCCGATCGATTCACAACAAGCTGATTGTTCAACTCTGTCCTTCCACACATCTCTCACATCGATGACGGAGAGTGTTCGTCTGAGTGTGTCTCGTCTTGTTGCTCAGAACCTGCTCCTCTCCCAACCAATCATCTCCATCCGATCCACTGCAGATCTCCCACCTCTCATGGATTCTCTGTCCACTGGCCATTCGAGCATGCTCACTCTAAACCTCCCCTACTCCCTCTCGCCCTCTCTTTTCTTCGAATCCTCCATCTTTGAAAGTGTCTTACTTCAGATTGATGCGACACACGATGATCCCATCGAGACGGGAAGCGTGTTGTTCGCCGATCATTCTTTTCCGCTGAGCAAGCTGTTGATTCGTGACTGCTCATTCTCGACGTGTTCCGCTGTCATCGTTTGAGTGATACCGCTCGCATCTCTCTCTGACCGAATCGTCTTTCGTGAATTGTTCGTTCGAATTCGATCCAGATTGCATTGTTCCTCCCTCCTTTTCTCTCCTCGCTGTCACATCCCACGCTCTTGCTGTTCGATTCTTTCTCTCGCTAAATATCTCCCAGTTGTCCTCATCTCTCTCGGCAGCAAACATCGACTCTCCCCAGTTGGCCAAGATTCGGTCTTCCAACCTTGCCAACCCTTCCTTCCTGTACGACGACACACTGAGCCAGTCCTCGCTTGCAAGCGGACTGGAACTCATTAGGGTGCGAGTGTGTGGCGGTGCATGGCCTGCTCATCGGAACTTGCTGTTTGTGAATTGCATGTCATCTTGAAGAGACGAGAGCTGACACACAAAAAATGAAAACAGACAGAAGAAGATATCTTTGAATGACTGCAGACCGCCGACGAGAAGGATGATACCATGTGATATTTGCATCATGTTTACGAAAAGATCTTCATTGTGAGGTGGTGGTACAACACTCTGTTCGCTTTCTCCGCTCACTGTCTATACAACCATCGTGTCTCCTCTGATCCACTGCACACCGTTGAGGTCCTAGTGAAGGAGAAGCTGATCCACTTCTTATCATACAAGCTTCCATCTGAATCCGTGTTCTATTTGGAAAGGAATAAATTGGATTGTTGAATGGAGACGCATCCCGTTCGGTCTTTCTGTCATTTAAACGTTCGTACTGTCGCATCTTCGGTGGTTGTCATCTGCTATTCTCATTCACTCTTCTCCCTCCACCTTCTTTCATCTTGTTCAAGTTTCATTCTGAGACATTCCTTCCTTTTTTTGGAATTTCCGACACATCGAGATACACTGGAGAGAAATTAAAAGTCACACGAGGAGAATGCCATTGCCAAGTGACAAAACTGGGAAATTCAATTGTTCGACGCTTCCGAGTTAAAACTGCAAAATCTTATGACTATTATAGAGAAAACTTAGAGAAAACTATCCATCCGTGCATATTCTTGGAGTCATCAAACAGTAAATGTCACCGTTCTAAAACGAATGAATGTTCGGGATGAAATGGGGAGATCTCCCAGTCCCATCCCGTGGGATTTTGGGGACTGTTGGGTTTCGTCGATTCACCGCCATAATATCAATGAACCAATTGACAACAGCAGGAAAAATGAGGTTTTCGCAACTGGGATTTTCTGGGATTTTTGTGTGGAGATAAGGGTTGATCAAGGAGAATTGGTACCAGACCGTAAATCCATTTCGTTTATTGGAAAATCACGCGTACTGTATCTCACCTCAAGTGAATTTCTAGGCTTGTCTGACCGGCCAAAAGTGCCGGTCAGTGTCAGTCACGTTTTTTTCTAAGGGTCGGATCTCACTGTATCATCAACTACATGATCTTCATTTGAAATAAGCAAGATTGTAGATGGTAATCTCTTTACTTGCGGACCGGAGTTGTATGAATGCCTCTTTTCAATTATTTGTGTGAAACATCTCTCTCTCTTGATCCTTGTGCATTTTGGGATCATCATCGCATCATTTTGTTCTTATCTGCATTGGTAGTGTGTTTTGTTTCGTTCGTGATATCTTTTTTCTGCCCTATTCTCAATTTTCTTCAGAATAGAGTCCACCACACAATTCTTCTCTTTTCTGACGACATACAAAACTCAGAGCAACCAGATCATTCACTATGCTGATTTCAGCCCGTTCAATACACCCGAAACGTCCTCTGTCTCCCCTTCGCCAAAACTACTCGCCATTCTTCACCCCAACTTTCCGAAATCCACACACACCTGGGAAATAGTCTACACTGGTTATTTGGTACGCAGATATTCCTAACGAACCGAAGCATTATCTCAACTTCCTCCCGCTGCCGTTTCTGGACGTCGCACCGAAAAGCATGGATGTGGACGATCACGTCTATTTCCAGTCTCCTTTGAACACCAACTCTCCTCAAGTTGATTCAGAGATGTCAGTTGACCACCAATTCCTTTTCGATATGTCGTCGCAAGATTCTCTCCATGAAGCATCGTTATTTTCCAGTCTGTCTGATCTTGCTCTGGCGCAGACTGGAATCGCCTGATCCGATTGTCACCTTCTAGAGCGAGATTCTGTCTTTGCTGTCGAAGCGGTCGGCCTCTTGTTGTAGAGTCTGCTGCTGTTTCTCACATCGAACACTTCGAAGTCTGTGAACCTCCACCAGTTTGGAGCAGACAAGGCCACTCCTCTCCACAAGCTTCACGAATCACCCTTGTCCTCTTTTCCATCCTCTGCCTTCTGATTCGATGCGACACCTACACTGATGCAAAAGAATCAGTCACTCTCGTTCTCCATCACTGCATCAAACACAGCACCCATCCAGCGAGTTGTGATCAACTTTCTTGAACGATCTCATCACAAGTCCATCCCGCTGTTCCTCTTCTCGTCATTGTCAACCCTTCACGATCAAAATCAATTCTGATTCAACAGTGAGCTCAACATTGGTGGCCTTATACGAAGGTGTTGTCATCCAGATTGGAGGAATCCTCTCGTTCCGTACATCCATGAGGAAGGCGAACGCTCTTTGCACTTTCAATTCTTCAGGAGGAGTTGTTTTCGTTTTTATGATAAAACCCTCTCTCATTTCTTTCAAAGATTTTCAAGAATGTACATATCGTGAAATGGTGAAAAGGTGATCATTGTTGGTTGGAGACATCATGATGAAAGACAGATTTTGTCACTTCTCTTGTGTTTCAACTTGAATTCGGATCACGGATGGGTATGATCGGCATAAGTTGATGAAAATGGACATGATACAGCTTCAGGGACAGAAAAAGGATGTACAAAAGTCGAATCCAGAAGAAAAGACTCGGAAAAATTAGAAATGGAGTTTCGATCCATTGGAAGGTCTTCACTTTCGGAGAAATGGTAACTCTCGATTATGGGTACCAAAATTTCTCCGGTCAGTGACGGTCAGTACGTTTTGATGAAAACTGACCGGTCAGTGCCGGTCAGACAAGCCTATGAATTTCAAGTCAAATCATGTTCAAAGGAGAATAAAACTGAAATGTCAGAAAAACAAATCATGGATGGGATTTTTGTGGGATTTCCAGGAAAAAAGTGGGATTCGTGTGGGAGATGGGTGGGATCGTAACATGTCTAAGATAGTGTTACTTCCTCTTCACTATCAACACTCATCAAATGGTTCATCATTCGAGAAATGTGTCGATCCACCCAACCGCATTTCTTTCTTATCGGAGTCGACTTGAATTGAAAGATCTCACTCTTCGTGGTTAAGATCAGACTTGGGAACAATCTCTTTCGTCTTATTCACAAAGGAAATCGATCAGAAACACTGTTTCTAACGAAATCTCAAAGCAAACCGAAGCGATCACGACAGGAACACTCAAAACGACTCGACTCTCTGAATATCAACTCACACTCAACAAATAGAAGATAATATGCATTATTTTCCAAAGAAATCTCGGAAAACAAAGCTTCCTGAATGTGCCGAGGATGTTCTTGTCAATCGTCACAGATATCCCTTGCTTGTGTGGTATGATCCTGAACCATCAAAAAATACTGATGATTCTCTGCTGCAGTTCGAGACTATGAAAACATTATCATCATTTGTAGCTTCTAAATGTAAATCCGGAGAGGAGATTGAGTGGCAGGTCTGCATTCCATTTGTTCTCATTTCTGATTGGTTGCCATGGATTCTTCACTGTTTATTCTGAATTATTTCAGAATGTGATGGAATGGTTCGTGTGTGCTGTGCTTGGACTTGAATCGAAAGCGACATGGCACAATGATTCGTTTTGGTTGGATTGGGATGATGTTTTTATGGATGAATTTGGAATAGCTCGGATTAGTTTGTTTCTTCCTCTTGACTTTTTTCGAATTCAGATCTATTCCACTCATCTACATGTTCATCACCTCCGCCTTCCCCACAATCCTTCTCCGATGGAATTTCCCGTCTCTCGCTGATCTTTCTCGATTTTATTCGTCAACTCACCGTATCAAACTGCCTCCCCAAGTGTTTTGATCACCAGCAACATCACAACGTGATTTCATCAACCATTCACCGTCTTGTCACTTATCGGGGGTGGCAGAAAGACTTTCCGGAGGTACCATGCCGTGTGGATCGCGATGTATCTTCTAATCTCCTCCACTTCACTTTTTCCATTCTGTATTCCTCCAATTTTAGAAAAGAGTTGGGAAATGGATCATATTGAGAAATATGTGTCCAATTTTTCCTTGAGATGAGAATGACATATGATACCGAGAGAGATCCCACTCACGATCACCTCATTCCCGACTTCTCAAAAACACTTGTTTTTCTCTGTTTTCAAAAATTGAAGGTTTAAGAATGGAAAAAGTGAAGTGGAGGAGATTAGAAGATACATCGCGATCCACACGGCATGGTACCTCCGGAAAGTCTTTCTGCCACCCGCGATATCTCGTCAGCACTGGCCGTTTGGGCCCCGCCTGTGACCCATCTAAGTTCGAAGAAATCGTCAGATGGAGCGCAAATTCCTACATCCAAGTTGGAATCACTGATCCAAGCATCTTCGATGATTTGATTTGGATGACACGACTTAGCAACCTCATCGTTCAATCCTTGGAAAACGAAGGGATTGTTGATACAGCGGTGCGGCTGACTGACACAGAATTCGATTATCTCTCTCCAAAAATCACAGAATTCTCACAACTTGTCGATCCGGAGCTTCTTGAGGTAAGAAAACAGTTGAATCCACAATTATTCGAAGAAGTGGGACGGATTTCGTGGTGGAGGGAGTTTTTGCGGAAAGTGGCAGGCGGGGAGGAAGTTGAGGTGTGGATTCATCTTTTCTTCATCCCTTCTCAGAATAACATATCGTTCCTGAAATCGTCATTCTTCAGACCGACACTGCTCTCGCTCCAAGCGAAGTTCCAGCAACTGGCGTCGTCGTTGGATGGGTCAGAGGACAGTTCGACCTCATCTCTGCATTCATCACTCTCTTCTCCCCACACCTCTCTTGAAGCCCTCCTCGACTCTTCTCTTCGGATTCTCTCGTCGTCTTCCCCCTTCAGACAGGAATCACTCCAACTTCTGAACATCCTTCACTCTCTCCTCACCTCTCCTCTCCCTCCCTCTCACACCAAACAGTTTCGAAGAGAAAACTTCGGCCCAAGACTCGCACTTGTCGAACCGGACAACGTCAGTTCCTCAGAGATCTTCGACTCTTCGCTCTTCGACGAGCCAGACAACGAGAAGCTGGCTCGTTCGCTGGTTCGCTGCAAATCTGTGTGTGAACTCGTCGGAGCTGAGAAATGCATTCTGGACATCCCAAACTTCATCGATCGAACTGTCTCTGCACTTGGGACAGCTGACTCTCTTCTTCGCGAAGCTGCGTTTTCGCTGTTCCAGTATTTTGATGGCACATCGAATGACACTCCCCTGCTGCCTCATCTGTGGAATCGACTCCGCTCTGCCTTTCGCGATGGTCAACGCGAAGAGCAGTGCGCCCTGATTCGGATGTCGATGAAGTGGATCATGGACCAGATTACTCAGTCTTCTCTGCCGCCCTTTCCTGCCACCGAGTTTGATTGGGACGGATTCATCTCTGCCGATTTACGCGACTTTGCCGCATTCGTCTCCTCTCTCATTCTGATCTGGCTTGTCCGATGTCGTTTGATCAAAGACGCAATTGGGAGTGACAAGACACTCTTCATAATTCTCTCGTTCGAACAACACAAACACTTCATCTCTCGAATCGTCTCCATTTTCGACGGCACACACCAACTTGATGATGATCCCCAGGATTGCCTTTGGTTCATTTCGTATTGTCTCCTGCTCTCGCTTCTGTCGAATCGTGACTTTCACTCCACTCTCACAAGTTTCCTCACGGAACATCCTGAACTTGAGGCACACACTCTTCTTCCTCACGAGAACATAGTTTTCTTGCTCTGTCATTCCTCCCTCAACCACCACAAGCCGCATCAGCCTCCTCTCGACTTCCTCTTCGAACGAAAGTAGTGGTAGAAGCGATTTGGGAACCAATCTGAAATTGTCATTGAAATCAAAACGGAAAGTCAAGTCCGATTGACCAATTTTGAATCTTGTATTAAAAGGAATTTATGTCATTTTGATGACATCAATATTTGGCCTAAATTCTAAAAATATGTCCAATATTTAGACCTCGTGAAAAGTGTCAATTTTGAAGCAAATTTTGGCAACATTCGAAAAAATGTTGGCGCTTTTTTGGTGTTTTTCCCTTTTTGACCACAAATCAGTCGAATCCAATGTGAGAACCATTTCGAAAAATTCTGAAAAAAATTCTAAAATCTCGGGGACACTGTCGGTCATCGATCAAGACAATCCTGATGAAAATCGGTTGAGAATTCGTCGAACTGTGTACCGAACTTAGGTCGAAAAAGTGACGAAAAAGTCGATGTTCAGATTTCGCCACTATGAACACCTTTATGTCTCAAATTGTGTTCAAACACGTTCTAAAATTACGAAATTGATGTTGATAGGTGAAATTTTAGGAAAAAAGCACTTTTGAAAAACAAGTTAGATCCGACCCCACAACATATTTTGAAAATGACAAAATTTTTAAGGAGGAGAAAGTGACGTCTCGCTCTTCTCCTACACGTCACTTTTCGCCCTCTGATGGTCTCAAAACATGTCAAATCGATAGTGGACAGGTATTCGCGTCATTCGGTTCTGACGATCCTCGACACACGATCGTTTTCACAATTTTTTGTCAATTTTCATTTTAAACGATTTTCCTTCAAACCACTTCACAATTACACTCAAGCGACGCTTTTTTGAGAATTCTGGTTGTACATCACCTATAGTTCGCTCTGGAGGGTCGGTTTTTCGATCACACTTGTGACGACACATTTGCACCAACATTTTGACACTATGGATTTTTTGATCTGAATTTCGTCGCAAATCCTTCTTTCTCACGGTCTGAGTAAGGTGTGCTCAAATTTTGAGGAGATTTTGTCGGATAGTTCTCTCATAAAGTCACTTTTTCATGTTTTCACTTCTCAACTTTTGACCGTTTTTGTCACTTCAAAACCGACTGTAGTCCCTTTCATTTCATCACTTTCTCTCCCCATTTCACATTTGATCTCTTCATCATTCCTCTTCATTTTGCTCAATTCACTTCCATTTTGTGGGCCGTTCTCACTTCACTAGCACATCATTTTAGTCAACTTTTCATCAACTTTTTCACAAAAACAGAGTAAAAGAAAGTGAAACAAGCATGAACAAAACGGGCAAGTATGAAACTGAGAGGGAAATTGACGATCGTGAAAACGGTGTGAAATGTGGCACCAATAGTGAAAATGTCGCTTGTGTTTGGTCCTTTTTTGCTTAAAAACATCAAAAAGTGCTCAAAAAAGGATGTGAAATGATGAAGATTACGGAAAAATTCCGAGATATGAAGTGAGCCGTTGAAAGTGAGATCTCTGCAAAAGTCCGGAAAACTCAGTAAACGAGAATTAGTGTGTTGAATTTGAAAACAAGATTAAGAGAAAGAAACATGAATGAAGTGGCTAAAAACTGTAAACAACGAGAAAACGAAGACGGAAGTGAGGTCAAAAACGAAACAATAGTGAGCAATAAACAAGTGACAATTCGCCCGGAAACAGCTGAAACAAGTCTAAAACAAGAAGAAAATGAGAGTGAAATGATGAAGAATGCATACTTTTACCGAGATCTGGACCTGGTTGTGAAACCTCAAATATCTCGGCAAAAGTCCGGAATCTTCAAAAAACGGAGCATACCATGATGATCCTACAGTTACGGAGATTCCAAAACGCGAAGAATTGGACCGTAATACACATTGTTGAGAATTGAGTGATCGAACCCATTGATCCTCGTTTCTAGTGAAAAATCCAAAACTGAGAAATCAACGAAAGAAAATCTAATTCTGAATTTTTTAATTTGTATTAAATGAATCCAACTGCGATGTACAAGGAAAGACGTCGAGTATGTTCAGAACAAGCATTAATTGAATCAATGAGAGAAGAGAACTGTACGCTGGTCTCTGAGTATGTCAGAAAGAATGTGCCGGTGACGTATGTTCATGAGGGAATCAAAAATTTTAATTTCAATGAAAGAGCAAACGAAAATGAATCGACAAAAATACAATTCACAAATGATTGAGAAAATGATTGATCACAATCTCTCAACAACCAACGAGAATTCGGCAGTGATTGACTCACTTCAGAAGACAACAGAAGCACATAAGACAGCGATCTCTTCAATCCAAAAAGTGGTGAGCACAAATGGATCGATCACGACACCAGAAATTGCAGGATTGATCAATGTGAATGGAGCGAAGTGGAACATATCAGAAGGATCACTTCCGAAGTATCCTGGAACATATCCAGCTTCAACATTTAAGTCTGGCATTTCAATTTCACAGTCGATTTCAGAAACATCAGGAATTCAGTTCAATGGTGATGGCATTATTATGTGGTCACCGTGTGACTCACCAGCTTTGTATTACTATGACGAGGATACTGGTTCAGGAGTGTTTTCAATATCCACAACAGGAAGTTTTTCTCAACTGTCAGACAGAAGAGTGAAAAGAAATATTGAACCGTACCCCGATGTTCTTGAACAACTGAATAAAGTGGAAATCGTGCAGTATCAGTTCAACACATTCGACTCGAAGATCAGCAAAGTGACGAAGCAAATTGAGAGCGAGACTGATGAAGAACACTTGAGGAACTGCAAAGAGAAATGTGAATGCTTGAAGAAGGAAAGAGAGAAGAAACACATCGGCGTGATTGCTCAACAGATCCAAGAAATATTCCCTGAGGTTGTGAATGATTCCAATCCAGATTGTCTTCAAGTTGATTATGCAGAACTCTCTTGCTTCTGTACCAAAGCCATTCAGGAACTGAGCAACATTGTCGGACAACAACAGACACTCATATATGAACTAATACAAAAATATAATTCACTGATCGAAACAATGACTAATACTCCAACATGAGATCAACCAGAAATTCATAATACTCTTTGGTTATTTTTCCATTGATTGTCTCCGTTGTTTCCATCTCAATTGATTCACCAGAACTGTCTTTGAACCAGATCTTCACAATTGATTGTCGAGTGCTTAATTCCCACTTCTTTCGCTTCGCAATCTGTTCATTGCAGAAAGCAACAAATGAGTCATTGAATGCATCAGTCTGGATCCAATCACCATGGATTGTTATGTGCTGAGGAATGTCTTTTGAGATGACAGTTGAGTTACCATTAATTTCTTCCTTCACATGAATAAGTTTGCAGTCGAGAAAGTGAACATATTTTTGGTTTCTGGAATTGGTAAAATCAGGAGGCAATTGAGCAGTGTGAGAATTCTGAATTGAGAAATAGCGCTTCACCATTTGTGTTTTCTTCAAAAATAAAATATCATATTTGTTCTGTTCAATAACCTCTCTTCACTTCTTCATAGGCTTCTTGGAGTCGACGATCAATGACATATCGCACTCGTGGTTGTCCATTCTCAATCCAGAACAGCCAATATGTAGCTTGATGTAATGCAAAAATGGGTGGAGGAGGACCTTCTGGAGTTGATGTGAAATATGGATCAAGTTCTCCCTGATTGATTGGTGATCCTCTGTAGACGATATTCACTGATTCTGCTGTTGAGATACCTTCTTCACCACCAGCGATTTCACTTCGATCTGTTGGAACCATGAATGTGAATGAAGTTGCATCCGTAACTGCTCTGGTTCTCTTAGACGACCCTCCATTGTGGCTAGCAATACGTGACATACAAACTGAATTCTCAAACTCTTCCGTTGCGGAACAACCAATGAAGTCACCATTCACCATCATCATTTGATAGAACTCAGGTGATATCGTTGACATTGGGAAATTGGGAAAGTTGGATCCAAGCATTTCGAATAAGCCAACATAATGAGGATTTCTGAAGACTGTACATTCATTTGGTCTTTCTGGGAATAAGCACATTAGATTCATAAGATTGTTGAGTTTGATGCTGATGTTTGATCTCACTCCCATTGCAGTCGCTTGTGATTGAAATGACTGTGTGTCAATTCTTTCTGCTTTCAGGACATAAACAGTTTTGGAATATGTGTTGAAGAGGGATTGTTTCGTTGCATCAGTGATTTGATATCCGTAGCAAACGGATGTGACTTTATCCACTGATGAAGACCAGACAGTTGAAGTGGATACCTTCGTTCTAACCTCATTAACAGTTGTGGCTGTATGATGAGCAGTTTGATCGTATTGAATCACTGGATTTCCAATTTGGGTAAATTCTTGTGTCAGAGTGGAGTATTCATTCTCACCCAGTTGATGCATTCCATCTTGATCAACTATAGTAGTAATATTTTTGTCTGGAAATAGATCTCTGACCACCTCAAGTGTTTTTCTAACAACAGTTGAAACTCGAACGGGACAATACACAAGTGAATCTGTTGTCAAGTGAAATCTCAAACGTAAATTGCCAAAGATGGAATTAGGATACTGATCAAAGGTACTCAATGGGAGGAGGTTCACAAATGGAATAACCAGTGGAATTGTCGCGGTGAAAGGTGCTTTGTTTCCATTGAGTGTTGGAACAAAATAGAATCCACACACGCTTGGATCCATTCTCTGGACATTTTCAAAAAGACTGTAGCAATGCTTCATGTTGTTTTTCTCTTCAAAAGACTTGAAAGTGTGATACAGAAATGATTCGTGAACATGATTATTCTGTAGTGAATTGTCAATGATGTTTCCTTTACTGTCGACGAGTCTCATATCTCGAATTGCATCTGATGATGATTTATATCCGTAGAACATTCCATATTGTCCAATCATCCCAAATTTAGCTCCATCGAATGGCTGGTTAAAAGGAACAGTAACAGTTAGATCAATACGCAAATGACTCTTCGCAAACTCAGCAACATCATGTCCGTCATAGCACAGTGGAACTTCAATCTCGTCTCCAATTCTGCATGGCATGGGAGGATTTGTTGGATGCACTTCTTGGATGGAGTAGATGTGAGGTTCTGAATCCCATTGTTTCGGCATGTATGATTGCACTTCAATTTGCTCAATTAATGTCGATGTTGGTTTGGATTGATTTGATCTGATACTTCTCATTTATAGAAAAATAAAAAATACAATATCAATAATTTCTTTTCCTGTTTTGTCTCTACATGATTCCCAAATCTTTGTGCAACGCTTTCAATGTGTGATTTGGATAGTACTCAACTTTTGGTTCACCATTACTGTATCGTAGGACCCACCACGTGGTAGCAGTAGTTGCTAATATTGGTGCTGGAGGATGTGTAAATGTTGTCATATCACCACCTCTTTGACTTGGGTTGTATACATTATAGTATGTATCGAGATAACCTTGATAGATTGGATGTGATCTCAAAGTGACCGCAGTGTTTCCTTTGGAACTGATCGAATCATTGCAGTTTGTTGGACATCCACTTCTCTGAGTAGGAAAGCACAGAAGGAAGTCAGTATTGTCATGAACTGGACGAACCCTTGTCATTGTTTCATTGGGATATGTTCCGTCACCAGTGAGTTTCTCTTCAACGAGAGAATCCGTCAGTGATCGCTCCAAATCATCAGGAACAGCTAGGTATGAATCGAGATTGAGAGTCGATAATGCGAACTGATAGAAGCGAGCTCCAATAGTTGTTGTCGGTTGTTCTGGATAGTACCTGTTTTGTAAAGTCACTTGGATATTCTTCTGCATTGGGTTGTGGAAACAAGTGACTTCATTGTCGTAGTGACGGAAGAGAAGCATGATATCCTTTGCATTCACAACAACCATTTGCTGAGTACAATCAATTCCTGTTGCCGTTGGCGTCTTCTGAAATGGATAGAATGAGATCTTTTCTGCCGGAATTGTTCCAGGACGATTCTGATACATCTCCATGAGTTTCTTTATCGCACCATCTTTCATTTTGTATCCAACACTCATGCAATACACATCATCAATCCGATAGTTTGTGACGTTCAATGAGATGTACTGATCCACAAATTCTGGTTCTGTTGTCACGGCATTGGCTGTTGAACAAACAATGTCTTTTGTAACTGTTGGTTGGAGAAATGATTGACCAATTTGAACGAAGTTCTTTGTGCATGAGGTGACAAGATTGTTTAAGAAATATGGACGATGCTGAATGCAATTGAGAATTGCTGCTTTAATAGTTGGTGCTGCTGCTGTTCCAGTTACAAGTGATGATAGTGTATCTTTCAAAGTGAGTTCAGGATTTACAGAACAACAAACAAATGCATCTTCGTTCATGTGAACACTCAATTTCAGATCTCCAAAGAGACATCGAGGATAGTCAGTCATGCCTGAGAATATGAGAAGATCTTCAAGATTAATAGACACACGAATTGGCACATCGATAGTGTCTTGAAACACTCCTGTTCCAGATGTTGTTGTGAAGTCTGAAAATGGAATATAAACACCAGCGACTGATTCGTCATGATTCCAGGCATTTTGCCAAGGTGTGTGACAATGTTTTCGATTCTCTAATTGACTCTTTGGTTTTATCATGTTGTATATGTGAGACTCCATTGATACATCATTGTTTGTTGTGCTGATGATTCTCTGATTGTTGTGAAGAACAGTAAGGTCACGAAAGATTGATGCCGAATGTTTGAGTCCAACGAATATGAATATCCTCTCATTCATGTACGATCCAACCTTCCCAGCTGTAGTTTGCCAATTATTGAGTCTCAATGTTGCTGTCATCGTGAACGGAATGAAGGAATCATCAATTTGACAAATGTCTTGATTACCAGTCAGTGGAATGATTATCTCTTGTCCCGTGTAGAAGCGTGCATTCTCTGATGGTTTCAATTCCTGAATCGAAGTACAGTGTGCTCCATCATTCATTAGGTATTTGATGTGATGTTCGGACATCAGTTGCTGTTGTATTTGACCAATATCATCTCTTGTGTATTCTATCCTTCCAGTGGTATTTCCCGTCAATGATGATGCTCCAGTTCTTTTGTTTGTCAGATGTGTTAAATGCGAGTTCGTTTTATCAAAAATAAAAAATTACATTTATGCTTTAACTCTAGTTACTTTTTCTTTTTTGGTTTCTTTGATTTCGGCTTCAGCTTTTCTTCTAGTCTCAGTATTTCTCCTCTGAGTTTGTTCGCAACTGCTGTGTTTCCTTCATTCATTGCTTGCTCATATTGTGCCATCTTTTCTGCATGGAGTTGCTGATCAGATTTCACATCTGGAATCATCTCTATTCCTGTCTGTGCTACCTTAGAAATCACTGGTCCAACAAAGGGAATGAGATTCAGAAATGGAGCTCCAACTCTGAGTATGTTTTTGCCAACTGCTGCTAATTTTGAGAACCAACCTGGTGCCATTTTAATAAAAATAAAAATATTTGAATACTAGTGAATGATAATCCTTTGAATTGAATTTTGGAATTTGACGAGAGTGGCATATCATCATTGGAGTATCGTCCATTTCGTGGAGGTTCGTACTCGATCATCTGCGGTTTTTGTTGACGATTGATCGCCTTATTTTGTTGATAAACGTCCATCATTCCTCCTAATCCATTGAGTATTCCACCTGCTGTTTGTCCAAATTTACTGTTCGTTTGAGAGAGCAATCCACCACCGACTTGAAGCAATGTTGGAGCTAGAGGTTTGATGAATTGAAAGAATTGCTTGCCAATATTTTTGAGTTTGTTGAAACTTCCTGGTGCCATTTATGCAATTTTGAGAAATTGTGTTGAAGAGACGAAGTCTATTTAAGTAAAAATAAAAAATACAATTCATTTATAATTTTAGCGGGGAATTGCTTTCGTCAGAGAAATGCCATAATTGAGAATAGTGTTGTATGCTTCGTTATAGGCAATACTCATGTCTTTTCCACCAACAAGGATCTTGAATATTGTTCGAAAGATTGGGAGTTTATTCAGACATAAGCACTTATCAGACAGGTCATCCAATTCAATCACCACATCATTAATCCCAGTGAGTGTCGCAATCAGCGCACATAAATCACTTTGGTTGGTGATCAGTTTCTTCGATGGTTCAATGAGATTATTCAGTAGTTTCTTTTCACAAGCAAATGCATTCTTGTAGACGAGCAGGAGCTGATCTTTGAATGCTGAAATGTTAGAAGTATATTCTCTTAGTGGAATAGAACGACTCTGAATGGGGGCTGATGGATATGTCTCCAATGGTGGATCATAAGCACCTCGGTCATTGTCCATCTCCACATTTGCACTTTGCTCACCATTCAACCTTCCAGAATTCGAACCTTTATTATCGATGATGACATTGTTGGTGATTGATGTTGGTACTGAAGAAGAACTTGTGTGTTTTGTAAATTGACAACTTAGAATTGGTTGCATCACTTTCTATAAAAATAAAAAATATATATTAATGTTTTTAAATTCACATTTCTACTCGATCTATAGCTCCCATTCCAGAACTGTCCAACTGTGCAAATCGATAATACCCAGGCATCTCAGATTGGTATTGATCGATATTATCATCTGTGACTGTTTTGAATGCTTTGGCTTTCAGTTTTTTAACTTCTGTTGATATGTGAGTTGAATAGCGAGTACAGTATTCCGATATATACGTTGTATCTTGAGTGATCATTTGGAGAAACACTGGATAAATCTGATCTTTGAAGGCTTTCTTTTGTTTCATACTGGGATTGTAGTCCTGAACATGATCATGAAGCCATTGATCCCACATCAGTGATGCAATCTGTGATTGAATTGAATTGAACACCATATTGTCTAACACATTCTTGCTGGGATCAGCTGGATTGCTTCGATTTGCACGAGTTATTCCCAATGTGTCTGTCATGTGTTCACCAACAGGTCTCTTCATTAATGCATATGGTTGTTGAGATCGTTTAGTCTTCATCTCTTCATAGCTGATGTCTCGATAATTGGTTGGTAAATCGTATGTTCCATTCTTGAGGAAATTCCGATGTACAGCTTTGATTCTCCTTCCATTCTCTTGATTGAATGATGTGTATGGTTTCTGTCTTCGCATGTCTGGTGTTGGATTCATGGCGTAGTATGTCTCTTTAACTGGTCTACTGTTGTATGGAGATAGCATGGCACCATTGACTGCAATCAGATCTCCAGTATCATTATCGTAGACCATCACATCAGGAACTTGTCCATATTGTTCTATTTTCGCAGTCCAATTTCGTCCAGTTCTCTTGATGTATTCTAACGCTGATGGAAGACTGCACAGAACATCATTGCGTCTGGTTTGAATATCATCGTCGGCATAGATTCGTTTCAATGCTGCTTGAGTCTCCGGTCCGTATCTCATTCTTGGTTTCTTCGCTTGTGCTTTTCTTTGTGGTTGAACGTACACTATCTTTTGTGACATTGTGTGTTTTCATACAAAATAAAAAAACCAAAAGTATATTTTAATTAGAGTTAAATCACAAATGAAGAAATCGAATATGGCTAAACCAGAGGTTTCGCGGAGGGTGGAACCCTTGTCTCTAACAGCATATGTGAATGCAAAATTGAGTGAAGCATCAAATAGGAATGTTTCTCATGAAGTGCAATCACAGATTCATCCAGACTTGAATTTCAATCGCAACAGTGTGAATGTCCTCGTGGGAAATAGAGGAAGTGGAAAGACCTTCAATGCTCTTCGAGAGGTTGCCAAATTCCAAAATGTTCAAGTTAGGAATGAACTCTTTCACCTCTTTGTCTTCGTCACTGATAAGAACATTGATCCAACCTTCGACAAATTCAAACCAATACTGAACGTTCCGTATGTGAAAGTCAAATATGATGAAGCACTTCCATTTCTGTTGGAACCATCTGAATCGAAAGCTGCATATGAAGAGATCATAGACAATCAGTGGCAGAATAGAATCACCGATGAATGCAGGGAGGATCTCTTTGACTCACTTTACATTGATGACTTCTCAGTGAAGAATCTCCAAACGATTATCCTCTTGGATGACTGTCGCAGAATTCTTGGGGAACGTAGAACATCCAAAAATAGAATGACAATGATGGACCTATTATTGGAGAATCGACAACCGAAATTCACATTCTTTCTGACAATGCATGAGCTGTTCAGTTTGTCAGCAGATATGAAGTCAAACATTGATTCAATGTGGATTTTTGGAGGATTCAACAAAGAACGAATCAGTCGAGTCTATCCTCAGTTGAACTCACCAATTGACATTGGACAATTCTGGAATGTCTACCAACGAAAACAAAAATGTGAAGCAGTCATTCTTCGATACAACACAGATGGAGTAGCACTGACTGAGATCAACAAAGATGGATTAATCAGAAGGGTCTGTTAATTCTTGTAGAAGGTTCCCAATGGTCTCGTCAAGACTTCGAAGCCTCATGCTGAGAGTATCTGTCAGCGCTCGAATTGATTCTTCAATGTCAGATAATCTTTGATCAATCGAGAGTGAATTAGGAGGAGTGGAAGCATCAACATATCGTTTCCTCAGTGCTATCTCACCTCTTATTTTTGTAATTCTGTATCCATCAATTTGGATCATCCTATTCAGTTTCTGTGTTGTGTACTCATTCAGTTCTTTTCTATTCTTCTCCAAGTACCTCTGAAAGTCGTGGATGTTTGTGAACTCTTTCTGTTCTGGATCAAACGGTTCTAATATTTTCAGTGATGACATTTAAGAGAAATAAAAATATCTGAAACATTCTTGAGACTACGCCAAATTAAAGTCAGCAATGAATTCTGGAGTTAAATCGTCAATTGAGTCTGCATGGAACTTTGTGTGTTGGATTGGAACGTAGACAACTTTTTGACAGACACGTCAGTCCATTCAGTAGAGTAGCTACCACATTACCGTGCTTGTATTCAATGAATTTCCCACGAATTGAAACTGTCTTCGCTTCTTCTGAAACTTAGCAACAGTCTTGTTCAAGTCAAGATGAATCAACGTATGTTTCCTGGTTTGTATCCATAGCATCTGTGTTGTCTGTTGTCGTTGGATGTTCTTCAATTGCTCTTCACAACTGGAGATATACAGTTTCTGATTTCACGATTGCTTTGTGCTTGCTGTGGAGTG
>JARBJD010000346.1:0-75751 GCA_033064195.1 Blattamonas nauphoetae
TCGATTTGTGGGAGATGGAGTCGAGCAGTGCAGTGACGAATGGTTGGCAGGCTTCGGAAGGCACAATTGAGAATGATCCAATCAAGTTGATCCGAGGCACAGTCGACTGAGGGAGTGTTCTGGCTGTGTTTTCGAAACAAAAGCAGGACAGACTCCAGATCGACGTCGTCCCACTCATCGAAGGTCGGCTGAAGGGTGTTATGTCGAGGGCAGAGGAGATTTTTGATTGGTGCATGATCATAAAACTCAACGTGGAGAGAGAGGAGAGATTCGAGTGCGTGTAAGTATTGTTCTGTTGATCGTCCTGCTTTTCTGAACACTTCGGGCAGATAGTCACAACCGAAACTCCTTTTGCAGAACACGCAGATCCGAAGGATGGTGTCGTCATCCAGAGAGGAGTCGCTGGTAAGCAGAGCAACAATTCTGTCCACAATGTTGAGGATCAGAGGGTCAGAATGAGGAGAAATCAGGTCAGACGTGAGGATGAAGGGAGGAGGTGAGGATGACAGGGCAGAGGCGTCCATTTCCCGTCTCACCTCTTCTCGAAATGATCTTGTCTTCCTGTGATCACAGTCAGATCCAAATAATAGGGAAAGAAAGTCCAGAATCGTGTCATGGTACTCCTCATCCAGAGCGAACGGATGGTGCGAGAGATGGACGATGTAATCCTTCGTCTGTTTGAAGAACTCGAGATGGAGCTCATCAATTTCCCTCCGAAGCTCAGGTGTCCATTGCCTCGGTTCCTCGTGTCCACAACCCTGGAAGCCCCAGACAGAATCTGTACTCGGACGCGTCTTTTCGTCTTCGAACTTCCGAATTTCAGTGAGATGTTCGTTCAACAATTTGACGAGTTCTGCGTGGACGGTGATGAAGTCAGCAGTGAAGGGGAGCTTCGATGGATCAACAGCGTTGACAAAGTGTGTGAACCATCGACTCCAAAATTGCTTCAGAAATGTCTCTTTGTCCACGTCTCCCATGAATTCCCGGAATACCTTGTAAACGAGGGCAGTATGGTGTGGTCGAGTGGGGGTGAAGAGAGTCCAGAAGGCTTTCGAGTCCAGTTTCGACGAGGAGTTGATCTGTCCGGAAAGTTTGAGTTTGATGGTGTCGTCGGAACAGAATATCAATCTCACTAGATGCGGGCGACGAAACAGGAAATTCATTACTGCCACGACTCCCAAATCGGTGAACTGCCTCCCCTTGCTCACTTCACCCAGCAAATATTCAAATTGCTTCGTCCAGGCGAGGGCGTCGACGGAGTTCTTGTCGGGAGGGTCAACAATGCGTGCTGCGTCACTTGAAGAAAGAAGGCCCAACACTGAAACGAGCTCTTCCGAGAGCTGTTGCCAAATCTGACCAAAGAATTTTCGAAGAGTCGGTGCGGACGAAAGAGACAGATCAAGAACGAAGGAAGGAGAGAACTTGGTCATTCTCAACAGAACTGTGAGGCCAGGGCAAGGATCTGTGGGACAAGCTGGAGTGGCGATGAGTGACTGCAGATACGAGCAGAACGATTGGCACATAGGTTCAGAGACTTCTGCTGTTCTTGCGCTGCTATCGAGATGGTAGTCAATGTGCTCAGGTGAGGAGAAGTGGAGAATGTCATCCACAATCGAGACGAGGTGGCGGTGGAATTCGATGGTTGTCTCGTTGAACGGAAGTTCGTGTGGCTTCAGGACATTGAAGAGTTGAGCCAATAATCCTGTTGAACCTACTGCAACACTGAAGCGACGTGATGATTTACGAAGACCAACGTCGAAGAAAGAGAGAACAGCTGTTCGGAGCGGGTCAGATGGAAGCGAGACAAGGTTGATCAACGACGACAACAATCTTGTTGTGCGGTGTTCCTCTTCAGGGTGTGCACCCTCCAGGATGTCGTTGAGGGAATAAATGCGATGTTCAATGAGCAGGCCTGTATAGTTCAGGAATCGGATCGCATGATTTCTTTCGGTTTGGGACAGGCGCTTGTCAGAATCAACCTGATCGAATAGCGAGATACATCCCTGCTGTATATCCTTGCTCGTGATCGAATCCTGCGAGATCACTCTCCAATCTGGTGTGACGGAGGTAGAAAGAGTGATTTCGTCATTCTCCAGGTGTGTTTGCTCCGGCATTGGCGATTCATTGATTCGCTTTCTTTTCATTTCATACTGAAGAATCCGTTTTGAAAGTTGGATATAGTGCCGGTCATTTGCATTAATTGTGAATGCATCAGTTAAGGTTGAGATCAAATCAGAATCAAGGGAGGAGTCGCTATTGACTTGAACGCATTCCAGAACTACAGAATGAACGACCGAAGTGCTTTCAGTTGAAGATTGAACACGTTGAGTGCGAGGATTGGGTTGTTTTTTGCTGCACTTTCTCCCAAATCTATGCTTGGGTGGCATGTTGGTTAGATTAAACCCCTTAATCTGTGTCTACTTTCTAATCTCCGATAATTGGACCAAATCTCATCCTTTTGAACTTTCAAATCACTAATGATGATGGAAGGACCACCATAAACAATATTTCTTCACCTTCGGCTTCTCCCCATACGTCAGCGAAACTCAAAGATCAACACCCCCAAACAGCTGAAACGAGTCGAATTCCAGAAAGTGGATGGTGCGGCTGTCGGTCATGGACAGGAAAACACGAAAAGAGAAGAAGTTAATGGAGAATAGTGAATTGGTGAAGGGTTCTTTGTGAAGATTTCATCATTGTCGTGTTTAACGTGCATTCCATGGAGATGGCCTGTGTGAGGGAGAGTCTGAGAAAAAATGATGACGGAGAGATGAAACGAACGGAGAGGAAGACGGAAATGAACAAAATGAAGATCCTGCTAATGGTACCAAAATAAGAAGCCCAAAAGAGCAAAAACAAACTTAAAATAAACAGTGGAAGACTGTGGAACGGACAGAATGTGGGGCGCATCCCATTTCGACGAGATAATCAAGATGAGTTTCAGAGGTGGTTCAAAAGTCGAGATTGGGAAAGATAATCAGGTCACAATGCATCGTTCAGGGACGCAAGGAATCGTTTGGAGAGAGGAAAGTTGGCGATGTGACAGTCAAAGACAGCCGCGCTGAGAACGACGAACGCAAAAGAGCAGACCATTTGTGGACGATTGGAGGCGATCTCAGAATATGTTCATCTGCACCAGCAATCACAGCATTCCCAACATCCGAGGAGAGTCCGCAGAAATGAGTTGGAGTCATTCGAGAGAGGCTGCTTCGATGTGTCATTTGAGATGCAATCGGTCACTGCCTTCGAGCATTCGATCCCAGAGATTGTGAGATCGAGTGACTATGTTCGACAACATTGTAACATTAAATTCCGCTCTTTTCGTGTTTCATCATCTGTTCGAGTGTGTCTTCGAAGCCTTCCGAAAACAGAGCTTGTCTCATCCGTTTGGCAGATTGGGCCACTTCTGGGCCGTTTTCCTTCCACATTTTCAGCGACCTGTTGGTGATGCCGATAGAAAACCAGAGAGTTTGATCATGTTCGACGAACGAGAGACAACTTGAGTTTGCCATCACAATCGGAGATGCGAGGATAAATTCCAAAATTGGACGATTAAACGGGCCGATATGAAGGAGTAGACGCAGTAGAGACATGAAGGAGTGTGATAAGTCCGTATTGAGGATGTGCCGATTTGAGATCAGAAATGTCAAAAATTGAGACGATGGGAGCACGACCTTCTGAAAGTTCATTTCACGATGGTTGGATTTGTTGACTGCTTTAGTGACACCAAGAACACCGAGATTCGATCGAAATGCGAGTTTGATGCAATCGATGATGATTCCAAGAAGACTGCCCATCAACACTTCATTTTCTGATATTGGTAGTGTGTGAGGTTGAATGGTTTCTAACACTTTGCCGATCAGATCTGACTCCACGAGGCAACATCGAATTGCAGGTGATACAGCATTTGTTGTTTTGTGGAGGAACGACAACGCTGCAGCAACCACAGTCGAGTGGGGAGATGACAGCAGAGTGACAACACTATCAATAAAGCCGGATGTCGACCCGGCTGAAGATGGAACGAGTTCAGTGATGAGTTTGTTTGCAGGTTCTTTTTGGTCCCCCTTCGGTTCGAGGCTCTTCAAAAATTGGGCAGCTCTATCTTGAAGGGCATCGTCAAAAGGATATTCAGCTTTCACGAGAGCATTGAGTGAATTGTAAATCATTGATTTGTCATCAAATGACAATTCAGTGTTCGGATCGAAATAAATGAATGGTTCTTGCAATGGATCGATACTCGATCGTGATTCCCGCGAATGATCAAAAGCGACAACTTTGGATGTGTTCAAAGGAACTGTTTCTTCTTCCATTCAAAACGAGTGAGGATCTTCCCATTGGTCTTTCCACAAAAAGCCCAATCAAACCACTTGTATTATACATGAATCATTCCACGAAATGTTATCAACACAAAGAGGCTAAACGATCCAATCATCAATGACAACAAATAAGTTCCTGTCTGGCTTGCTGCACTTTCGTCGAGAATATCTCAGTCGATATCCGACTGTGCACATTGTTCTCCTTCCGACAGCAAACAACAAAGCAGGTGAAGCCAGAGTCTTCAAAACGTGGACGAGAAATACTTCTGAGTCTGAATGACAGAGAAAGAGAGGCGATGATTCGCGCCCATTTCGATGACGTCAGAACCGCACGTATATTCGGAAATGGCATGTTTAAACAATTGGATGGGAGTTGTGATTCATTTGATGTCGATATGGTTAAGTTCAGTGGATGAGAATGCGAGTTGTGAGATGCCAGAAAAAGCGTCACCAAGACAGGTGACGGTCCAAATAAAGAAACAAATGCCCACCCCACGAAGGCTAAACATCAACTAGTGACGGAACGGGGATGACGACTTTGTGGTTTCGTCAAGTGGAGATGAGCGAAGATACTTGGTCACGTATGAACGAGTTCTGGCAGCAAGGACCGAAATAAAGTTTGATTGCTGATGGTGCGTGGGAAAAACGAAAGATAATCATTGTGGAAAAGCCTAAAGGTGGGGCACATTCCATTTCGACGAGATAAACGAGAAGTGTTTCTGAGATGGTTTAAAAGTCGAGATTGGGAAAGATAATCAGGTCACAATGTGTCGGTCAGGGACGCAAGGAATTGTTTGGAGAGAGGACGGTTGACGATGTGACAGTCAAAGACAGAGGCGTTGAGAACGACCAACCCAAAATGAACAAACCATTTCTGGACGATTGGAGACGATCCCAGAATCTGTTCGTCCGCACCAGCAATCACAGCATTCCCAACATCCGAGGAGAGTCCACATAAATGAGTTGGAGTCTTTCGAGAGAGGTGGCTTCGACGCGTCATTTGAGATGCTACTATCGCGGGTTCTTCACATTTGTTCCCATCAATTCTGAGATGAGGCGATAATTTCTGATAAGACAGTTGCGAAATCGTCTGTCTCTGTCCCTCATCGACATCTGTTCGAGTCTGTCTTCGAATCCTTCCGAAAACAGGGCTTGCATCATCCGTTTTCCAGATTGGACCACTTCCGCGCCTTCTTTCTTCCATTCCTTGAGCGATTGTTTGATATTGTTGAGAGTTGCCGAGAGAGGAAGGCCGTCTTCGACGATCGAGAGACAACTTGAGAATGCCATCACAATCGGAGATGCGAGAAGATATTCTAATGTTGGACGATGGAATGGGCCGACTTCAAGGAGTCTGTTCAATAGATTCATGAACGAGCAGAGTAAAGCTCGATTGAGGAGATTCCGATTGGAGATCAGAAATGTCAAAAGTTCAGACGATGGAAAAACGACCTTCTGAAAGATCATTTCACGATGGTTGAATGCGTCGACTGCAATCGTGAGGCCAATTTCACTGACATAAAAAGGATGAGCGAGGTCGAGGAAATTGACGATGTTCCAGATGAGATTGTCTATGATCTTTCCATTTTCAGAAATTGGCAGTGTGTGAGGTTGAACAATCGCTAACACTTTGAAGACGAGATCAGACTCCACGAGACGATATTGAATTTGGGGTGACGAATGCGATGCTGTTTTGTGCAGGAACGACAATCCTGCGGCAATCATAGTCGAGTGGGAAGATGACAGCAAAATGACGATGCTGTTGATAAAGCCAGAAGGCGATCCTGCCAAAGAGGGAACGAGATCGATGACACGTCGATCTCCATAATCGTCGTAGTCCCACTCTGGTTCGAGGTCCTTCGGAAACGGCATGTTGAAACAATGTGATGGGAGTTGGGTTTAGTTTAAGAACAGCATCGTCCAGTTAAGTTAAAAAATGGTTCGTGTTCAGATAAGCAAGAAATCTCGTCGCGAGAAGAGTCTTAGGGCAGAATAAATCAGCTGCTGTCCATCCCACGAAGGCGAAATATCAACGAGTGATAGAATTGGGAGGTGACCTCGTAGTTTCGCTGGGTGGCGATAAACGACGATTCTTCGTCACGAGAGAACCACTTTGCAGAACAATGACCAAAGTAATTCTCGTTTTAGCTGGTGGGAAGAGAATGAGAGAAAATGACTATGAAAAGACGAGACAAATGGAGAGATAGACAGAGAGAGACCAAAACATTGAAAATGCCGATGGAACGAAAGGAAAATGACCGAAAGAGCAGAACACACCTTAAACAAATTGCGGACGGCTGTGGAAGGGTGGAAATGAGGAGCCCATCCCTTTTCGACGAGAAAAACGAAATGTGTTTCAGAGATATCCAAAAGTCGAGATCGGGAAAGATAATCTGGTCACAATGTGTCGTTCAGGGACGCTAGGAATAGTTTGGAGAGAGGACGGTGGACTATATGACAGTCAAAGACAGCCGCGTTGAGAACGACGAACCCAAAAGAGCAAACCATTTCTGGACGATTGGAGGCGATCCCAGAATCTGTTCATCTGCACCAGCAATAAGCGCATTCCCAACATCCGAGGAGAGTCCGCAGAGATGAGTTGGAGTCATTCGAGAGAGGAAGCTTCGACGCGCAATTTGTGATCTCACCATTCAGGGATTTCCACATTAGATCCCAACATGTGCCAGATTGATTGACACTCCTCCACAAGACGGCAGTTAAAAACTCCGATCGTGTTTTGTTTTATCATCTGTTTGATTGTGTCTTCGAAGCCTTCCGAAATCAGTGCTTGCATCATCCGTTTCCCAGATTGGGCGACTTCTGGTCCTTCTGCCTTCCAAAGTTTGAGTGAATTGTCGATGAATTTGAGAGCTGACACGAGACATAAAGAATTTTCGACGAACGAGAGCGAACTTGAGAACGCCATCGCAATCGGAGATGCGAGAACAAACTCCAACGTTGGACGATGAAATGGGCCTATTCGAAGGAGTATGGACAGCAGATTCACAAATGTGAGGGGAAATCTTTCAAAGACGATGCGCCGATTTGAGATCAGAAACATCAAAACTCCAGACGATGGGAGCACGGCCTTCTGGAAGATCATTTCACGATAGTTGAATGCATCAACTGCAGAAGTGATGCCAAGTTTAGTGAGATACGATGGAAAAGCGAGGTTGACACAACAGAAGAGGCTTTCGGTGAGTTTGTCGAAAATCGATTCATTTCCTGAAATTGGCAGTGTGTGAGGCTGAACAGTCGCTAACACGTTGCTGATGAGATCAGATTCCACGAGACGACATCGAATTTCATTTGATGAATAGAACAGTGTTTCGTAGAGGAACGATATCGCTGCGGCAACCACAGTCGAGGAGGAAGACGATAGCAGAGTTTCCATGCTTGCAACAAAGCCAGAAGGCGATCCGGGGGAAGAGGAAACGAGGTCAGTCACAAGTTTGTCTGCATAATCTGATTTATCCCCCCAGTTCGGTTCGAGGCTCTTCAGAAATCGGACGGCTCTGTCTTGTAGTATGTTGTTAAACGGAAATTTATCTCTCACGAGGGCAACAAGCGAATTGTAAATCGATGATTTGTCTTCAAAAAACAACATCGACTTCAAATCGAAATTCATGAATAATTCATGTTCACGGTTTGCTGATGAATGCGATTTTCGTGAGTGATTCAAAGAGGCACCAGAAGAAGTTTTCGAATGAGAAAGCTTGGTTTGCATTCATCAAACGGAGGAGGATCATCCCATTTTGAGTCACAAACTGATTCTAAATGAACAAATTGCACCAAGCATGAATTGTTCCGTGAAAAGAAACAAAGAAGAATAGAATCAGATGAATCATTCCTGACAACGAGCAAGTTCGACGGACTCGCAGAGAACTCGCACGAGACAAAACATCCCAAAAATGGAGCCCAAACAACTGTTGAGACATGGAAAGATATGCACTGAGAGGAAAGCCTAAACAGTATCGTGAGAGTGCTATCGAAAAAGAAAGCGATGATCGAACAGAGAAATTGAGGGAGGATGAAAGAGTGATGAACCAGCCGAGGGCTTCAACAGAAACTGACCAAAACATCAGAGTACACTTCAAACAAATCGTTTATGGCTGTGGAAGGGTGGAAATGGATGGCGCATCCCATTTCGACGAGATAACCGTGAAGTGCTTTGGAGATGGTCCAAAATTCGAGAATGGGAAAGATAATCTGGTCACAATGCATCGTGTAGGGACGCAAGGAATAGTTTGGAGAGAGGACGGTTGACGATGTGACAGTCAAAGACAGTCGCGTTGAGAACGACGAACCCAAAAGAGCAAACCATTTCTGGACGATTGGAGGCGATCCCAGAATATGTTCGTCGGCGCCAGCAATCAGGGCATTCCCAACATCAGAGCAGAGTCCGCAGAAATGAGTTGGAATCATTCGAGAGGTGGCTTCGTCGTGTCATTGACGATTCAATCGGTTATCGCATTCCCACATTCGATCCCAGCTGTTGTGAGATTGAGACACCGAATGTGACAAGACGGAGACCAAAATCTCCGTCCTTGTCGTTCATCAAAGTCTGTTCGAGTGTGTCTTCGAAGCCTTCCGAAATCAGAGCTTGCATCATCCGTTTCCCAGATTGGGCCATTTCCGCACTATCTTTCTTCCAAATCCCGAGTGAATTGTTGATGTTGACGAGAGTTTCATACAAAAAATATCCATCTTCGACGAACGAGAGACAACTTGAAAATCCCATCACAATCGGAGATGCGAGGATAAATTCCAATGTTGGACGATGATACGGACATATTTCAAGGAGCTTTTCCAATAGACACATGAGATAACGGAACAAGTCTCCATTGAGGATGTGTCGATTTGAGATCAGAAAGGATACAAATTGATACGAAGGGATCACGACCTTCTGAAAGATCATTTCACGATGGTTGAATTTGTCCATAGATGCAATGATACCAAGTTCTTCGAGAGATCTCGGAAGTGCGAGATTTGCGAGAAAGCTGATGATGTCGACTTGACGGTTGAACATCGTTTCATTTCCTGCGACTGGCAGTGTGTGAGGTCCAATAATCACTAACACTTTGCTGATGAGACCTGATTCCATGAGGCGACATCGAACAGCAAACGATGAATGGAAAAGTGCGTTGTGAAGGAACGACAACGCTGCTTCAACTACAGTCGAGTGGGGAGATGACAAAAGAGTGACAATACTCTCCACAAAGCCGGAAGGAGAGCCTGCTGAAGAGGAAACGAGGTCTGTGACAAGTTTCGCTGTAGAATCATTTCTGAACCCGATTGGCGTCAGGCTCTTCAAAAACTGGACAGCTCTGTCTTGAAGGGCATTGTCAAAAGGGTATTCAGCTTTCACGAGTGCAACAAGCGAACGGAAAACTGTTGATTTCCTCTTTAATGACGATGTTGAGTTTGGAACGATATTCAGGAAGGATTCTTGCGATATGTCCACAGGTGAATGTCTGTTGGGTAAGCGATTCAAATAGGTCTCACTGGTGGTGGTCAAAGTTTCTGAATTGTTCTCCATTGAAGAGAAGATTTGATCATGCCACTACTTCATGTTTGAGGTAACAAATCTTTGTGGAGGGGAAACAGACGAAGAGTGTTTAGGAAATGATTCAGAAATGAAGATAAACAGAGAGAGAAAGACAACAAAAGCTCACCTCATTCACGATCAATCCTCTTACGAAGTTCCATTTCAACCAAAACACCCAACTCCTTCGAGTGGAACAGCAGCGGCCGTTGTGCATGTTCCATCTGCCCCTTCTCTCGAACAGTCGATCGGAAGGAGCGGATCCACGCCAGTCACAAGAGTGTCCAGCTTCGCGTCGTGCAGTGCGTGGTGTTTGCGTGAGTCGTGAAGTCGTTCTAGTGACAGCGACACACGTTGCCATGAGTGAAGTGTTGGATGAGGAAGAAGAGTGGTGATGATTCTGGTTCAGAGAAAAATAAGATCGAGTTCAGAAATGGCTGAAAAATACTCACAAGAACAGAATGCGAGAAGAAGCAATCAACAATTGTCAATCACACGATGACTAAGCATCAAAGAATGATGGATTGGGATGGAAAATTGGTGGTGTCGTCGGGATGCGATGAGCGACGTTTCTTCGACAGGAATGAACCAGTTCGTGCAGCGAGGACCAAAATTCTGGTTGTGTGCTGGCATTGGTGAATGAAACAAAACGATGATGAAGAGATGATACAAAAGGAGTGGGAATGGCAAACATTGTCCAAACGCGCCAGAAACCGCGCGATCATTCAGCTTTTCAAAAGAGCCATCTGAACAGCGCTTCGTGAGTATCTCCGATCCTTCATTTACGGTTATTGACTGTCCAACTTGGGTATTTTCCAGAATCGACATCAGAACGGGATTTGCGGGATCGGTTGAGCCTCATTTTCGCTTCAGAATGTGCTTTGCTTCCGAACGACCAAAACCTGTTGCGTCACAAGTTGCTCCATCTCCGACGATGTACCATGCAGAGAAAACCCCGTGATTACAAACATAGTCTTCTAGTGTTGCTTGAATTTTTGATTTCCGATGACTGTTTGTGGCTCGGTTCCAGGTACGAGAATAAGGACTTGTCGAACTGTAAAACGGCGGAACACACTTCAAAAATATTGTGGTTGATTGTGGAAGGGCTGAAATGTGGAGCACATCTCATTTCGACGAGATAAACAAGAAGTGCTTAGAGACGGTCCAAAAGTCGAGATTGGGAAAGATAATCTGGTCACAATGCATCGAACAGGGATGCAACGAATTGTTTGGAGAGAGGACGGTCGACGATATGACAGTCAAAGACAGCCGCGTTGACAACGACCAACCCAAAAGAGAAAACCATTTCCGGACGATTGGAGGCCATCACTGAATCTGTTCGTCGGCACCAGCAATCAACACATTTCCAACGTCCGAGGAGAGTCCGCAGAAATGAGGTGGTGCCATTCGAGAGAGACAGCTTCGATGGGTCTGATGGGATCTCATTCTTCAGTGAATTCCACATTCAATCCCAGCAATTCCGAGATGGAGCGACATTCATCGACAAGTTCTTCGCCATAATATCCGTTTTCATTGCGTATTACCATCAGTTCTAGTGTATCTTCGAAGCCTTCCGAGATCAGAGCTTGCATCATCCGTTTGGCAGATTGGGACACTTCTGGGCCTTCTGTCGCCCAAATGTCGAGTGAATCGTTGAATCCGAGAAGCGTCCAGAGAAACATATCATCTTCGACGATTGAGAGGCAACTTGAGAATGCCATCACAATCGGAGATGCGAGGACAAATTCCAATGTTGGACGATGAAAGTGGCTTATTCGAATGTGTATGCTCAACAAATCCATGAAAGAACGGAACAAGTTTTCATTGAGGACGTGACGATTTGAGATCAGAAATGTCACAAACTGCGACGATGGGAGCACGACCTTCTGGAAGATCATTTCTCGACGGTTGTATCTGTCGACCGTAGCATCAACGCCAAGGATCCTGAGAGACGACGAATCTGCGAGTAACACGAATATCTCCGTGAATTTCATAAGGAGAGAGATAACAGTTTCATTTCCCGCAATTGGCAGTTTGTGAGGTTGAACAGTCGCAAAGACGTTGGGGATGAGATCTGTTTCCACGAGATGAGATCGAATTTGGCGAGATGCGTATGATGTTTCGTAGACGAACGACAACGCTGCTGTAACAATAGTCGAGTGGGGAGACGATAGGAGAGTCAGAATACTCTCAACGAAGCCAGAAGGCGATCCAACTGAAGAGGGAACGAGGTCAGTCACGAGTTGACGTGCAAGTTCCACTTCGCTCCATTTCGGTTCGAGGCTCTTCAGAAATCGGGCAGCCCTGTCTTGGAGGGTATTGTCAAACGAATATTCAGCTTTCACAAGGGCAACGAGTGAACAGAAAATAGCTGATTTGTCATTAAACGAAAATTTGGACTTTGGATCGAATGTGAGGAATGGTTCATGTTCTGAAACGAATATCCCATCGGTATCGAAAGTATGAGATTGATTAGTTGGCTCAGCATGAGTATGAACGAACATCTCGTCCTTGATTGAGAATCAAATCAGATCACACCCATGGAAGTAGTGTTCCCATTTCAAGTCAGGATGTTTCAAAAAAGCGATCAAATAAATAATGCCAAACAAATCTTCATCAAAAAAGAAGTGAAACTAATACACGGCGGGAACACAAGGGAGGCCGATGCGGACAGGGCGAAGGGGAGTGTCTCGTCGGTCTTGCTCAGGGCTTTGATTTCGATCCCATTGATCTCAAGATTTTTGACCTCAACAAATTATCCGTGTTTAATTCTTTCTCTTCTTCTCACATCATGTTTATTATACCCACATTGTCACACAATTTTTCAGGTAATAGTACCCGGACAAACCCGTTAGAGCGGATAAACCCGTTAACCCTTCCAAAGGGACGAAACAGTCTCCCCTCTTCATCTTAATTCTCCTTCCACTTCACATTCATGCATTTCCTCATTTTTTTTAAAACTAGAGTTCTTCATGAAAGAATGATTGTGAAATGCAAAGCGAAAAGTGAACGTTGTTTTTTGAACGAAGTTGAACAAATCTATTTCCGAGAACTAGAGGGATCATGTGTTGCGAGTCGAGCTTTTCATGGTCAGAATAACTTGCGCTGTGTCGTCGTTGACATTTCATCCATTTGAATAGACCCATTGTCTTTGATCCAATCTCTGAAAGAGTCACAATTCCTTCCAGAATTCTCACTAGGGTTTTCTTACAGGTACAACTGATGAGTCGTGTGAAAGAGATGATATATGTGAAATGGGGGATGTTTTAACGGGTTTATCGGAGTTAACGGGTTTATCCGACCACTATAATTTCATAATTTCATATATGTGTCGAAACACGATGTCTTTTTTTCATCACTGTTTTTTCACGTGTAAGCTGTCATTTTCACAAAACAATGAATGGTCGAAGTGAATTTCAATCAAATAATGTAAAAAGATGATAAAATTCAACATTAAATCGATAACTCTGTCCGATCAAGATGATCAAACCCATCAGAATCTGAACCATCATCGTCCATCTTCAGTCCTACAATCACTGGTTCATTTGGACGTGTTCTGTTTCATCTTTGTTCCGTTTTACTTCAAGAAAAACATTGTTTTTTGCTCATTTGTGAAATGTTGATTGGAAAATGTGACAAAATCAAGCTAAAAACACATCCAAATCGATCTCAACAGGGATTGTGCATCTTGAGGTCAGTCGATCCCAATTTCTGCAGGATTGACCTCAAGATGCAAAGCCCTGGTCTTGTTCGTTGGGAGCGTGACCCACTCGAGGGCAGGGTTGGTTGGATGAAGGTGACGGCCAATGGGCTTCGTCTGCTTCGGTCGGGATGCGACAGACTGAGTGGAGTCGCTCTCGTTCACGTTTCGGCTGTTCCCGACCATTCCGACGCATCAACCGTCTCTGAGACGGATGAATCACGGGCAGACTGGCACGTGGTTGGCAGGGACAGGAAAACACGAAAAGATGAGAGGCTGATGGAGAAAATGGAAAGAGTGAAGGGTTCGTCGACAAGAACACATGATTGTTGTGATACATGCCCATCCCTTGATCATGGTCTGTTAGGAGGAGAGAATAAGAGAAAATGATGACGAGGAGACGCCTTAACATGTGATGAAGACGGAAATGAACAAAATGAAGATCCAGCGAATGGCACCAAAATGAGAAGCCCAAAAGAAGCAAAACACACTTCAAACAAATCGGAGATGGCTGTGGAATGGCGGGAATGTGGGGTGCGTCCCACTTCGACGAGATAAACGAGAATTGAGTTGAGATGGTCCAAAAGTCGAGATTGGGAAAGAAAATCTGGTCACAATGTGTCGTTTAGGGATATGAGGAATTGTTTGGAGAGAGGACGGTTGACGATGTGACAGTCAAAGACAGTCGCGTTGAGAACGACCAACCCAAAACAGCAAACAATTTCTGGACGATTGGAGGCGATCTCAGAATCTGTTCGTCAGCGCCAGCAATCAGCGCATTCCCAACATCCGAGGAGAGTCCGCAGAAATGAGTTGGAGTCATTGAGAGAGGCAGTTTCGATGCGTCATTTGAGAGCTCAATCTTCTGAGATTTCCACATTCGATCCCAGCAATTTCGAGATGGATTGACAATCTTCAACAAGATTCCGACCATTTCGTCCGTCCTTGTCGTTCATCAGCATCTGTTCGAGCGTGTCATCGAAGCCTTCCGAAATCAGAGCTTTAATCATCCGTTTTCCAGATTGGGACACTTCTTGACCTTCATCCTTCCAGTCATACAGCGATAGGTTGATGGTGGTGAAACTCTCCCAGAGACCCAGATTATCTTCGACGATTGAGAGGCAACTTGAGAATGCCATCACAATCGGAGATGCGGGACAAATTCCAATGTTGGACGATGAAATGGGCCGATGTAGATGAGTGTGTCCAATAGAGTCGTGAATGAGTAGAACATCTTTTCATCGAGGAAGTACCAATTCGAGATCAGGTATGTCACAAATTGAGACGACGGGAGCACGACTTTCTGAAAGATCATTTCATGATGATTGGATTTATCAATTGTAGCTGTTATGCCAAGATTTCCGAGAGACCATGGACCTGCGAGTAACACGAATTTGTCCGAGATGTTCAAAAGAATGGAAATAATAGTTTCATTTCCGGCAATTGGCTGTGTGTGAAGTTGAACAGTTGCGAAGATATTGCTGATGAGACCTGATTCCATGAGGCGACATCGAATTTCATTTGATGAATAGAACAGTGATTCGAAGAGGAATGACAGCGCTGCTGCAACTACAGTCGAGGAGGAAGACGATAGCAGAGTTTCCATGCTTGCAACAAAGCCAGAAGGCGATCCGGGGGAAGAGGGAACGAGGTCAGTCACGAGTTTGTCTGTAAAATCTGATTTATCCCCCCTTTTCGGTTCAAGGCTTTTCAAGAATCGGACGGCTCTGTCTTGAAGGGCTTTGTCAAATGGGTGTTTTCCTTTCACGAGGGCAACAAGCGAACAGTAAATGGCTGATTTGTCTTCAACCGACAATTCTGTGTTCTCATAGAAATGGAAGAAAATTTTTGAAAACTTGGGAGCGTACCCTAGCTCTTAAAAGAGATGTAACTCTTATTTTTTTTTGGCTTGGGTCGGCATGTCCTCCCCCAAAAACCCGTGTCCTACGATAGGACACGGGTTTTTGGCGCTTAATTAGGCGCCGAGAGGGTTCTGTTCAAAAAAGCATGTAGATGAGTATATACAATGTAATTTGTTATTTGTGCGACTCATAGTGTATTTCTACGTTCATTTTGAGTGAATCGGAAGCAAAAAAGGCGACTCAGGTGTGATCATGATACATAAGAATAATGAAGGTTCGATCAAGTCAAAGAGGTGCAGAGTATCCGAAACGGACCACAAAGAGAACATCTTCGAGATATGAGGTAGAAATGATGGAGATGTCGACAGAATGAAGAACATAGAATTATCAAGAAGATTAAAATGAACCAGAGACGTCAAAATGTGAAAGTTAGTGAAGAGAGTGAGCTGTTGCGAGGGGAGCATGTGGAGAGTGAGCTGTTGCGAGGGGAGCATGTGGAGAGTGAGCTGTTGCGAGGGGAGCATGTGGAGAGTGAGCTGTTGCGAGGGGAGCATGTGGAGAGTGAGCTGTTGCGAGGGGAGCATGTGGAGAGTGAGCTGTTGCGAGGGGAGCATGTGGAGAGTGAGCTGTTGCGAGGGGAGCATGTGGAGAGTGAGCTGTTGCGAGGGGAGCATGTGGAGAGTGAGCTGTTGCGAGGGGAGCATGTGGAGAGTGAGCTGTTGCGAGGGGAGCACGTGGGGCGTGGAGTGGAGCGAGAGAGGCATGTGCAAACACGGATGGTTGGTGTTGAGGAGACCCTACGTCTAGTAGTATAGTAGACGATTTGGGAACCAGATTGAAATAGTCGTTGAAATCAGAAACGAAAAGTCAATTCCGATTGACCATTTCTAAATCTTGTATTAAAAGGAATTTAGGACATTTCAATGATGTCAATATTAGTAGTATAGTAGACGATTTGGGAACCAGATTGAAATAGTCGTTGAAATCAGAAACGAAAAGTCAATTCCGATTGACCATTTCTAAATCTTGTATTAAAAGGAATTTAGACCATTTCAATGATGCCAATATTTGACCTAAATTCCAAAAATATGTCCAATATTTCGACCTCATTTTAAGCGTCAATTTTGAAGCAACTTTTTGTCATAATCCAAAAATGTTGTCACTTTTTTCGATGTTTTTTCACTTTTGAACTCGAACACAGTGAATCCAATTTGAGAACCACTTCGAAAAAAATCGAAAAAAATTCTAAAATGTCGGGGACGATGTGAGTCGTCGATCAAAACAATCCTGATGAAAATCGGTTGAGAATTCGTGGAGCTACGCACCGAACAGTGGTCGAAAAAGTGACCAAAAAGTCGATTTTCAGATTTCGCTACAAACAACTACTTTATGTCTCACATTCACCTCAAACACCTTCTAAAATTACAAAATCGATTTCGAAAGGTGAATTTCGCGATAAAAAACACTTTTTGGAAAAAAAGTTTGATCCGACCCATTGAGGATTTTTACGAGTCAATATTTTCGAGATACGGTATGGACCCTGTCTTCCATCATCTTTCGCTCAGGAATCGTCCTCTTATGACGCCTTTTTGTGTTAGATTGGATAAGAACGCCTTCTGGCGACTTTAGGTATGAACCTTTTCACGTCACGATCCTTCGGACACTTTTTTGCCAATTTTCATTTTTAACGTTAGATCTTCTAAATTCTTCGCATTCGCGTCCTAGCGACGCTTTTTTGAGATTTCCTGTTTTCCCACTTCATAAGTCCTCTTTTTTTGCACACACCTTTGATTCACCACATTTTCACCTCACTTTCAGTCACCGTCATTTTTGTATGTGTTTTCACATATCATCCTCCCTTTCTCACGTTCTGAGGAGGGAGTGGCTGAATTTTTTAACACTTTTGTTCGGTACTTTTTCTATAAAGTTGATTTTACGTCTTTTTCCCCATATCTTGTCCGTATGTTTGTTTTAACAAAAACTCATTTCAGCACATTGTATCACTCATCCATCTTGTTCCATTTCACCACTTATCCGTTCATAAGACACTCTCATTTACCTCATTTCACAACCCTTTTTTCCGTCGTTCACACCTCACGCGCACATCATTATGTCTTCATTGTTTTTGACTTTTTTGCTTAATTTGACAAAAAGAGATTGAAACAAGGTACAATGAAGTGAGCAAGTACAATAGTGAATGGTGAAGTGGATGAAGTGAGAATTGAGGTACACTAATGTGTTTTATGAACGCGTTCATCGAAAATTCGCATAAAAAGAGCAAACAAAAGTGAATGAAGTGAGAATCAAGCGATAAAGTGAAGTGATGAACGAAAGAATCGAGAAGATCAAAACCAACGAGATCCTGGTTCAGAAATGAGTTTTATGATCGCGTGAATCGAAATTTCACAAACAAAGAGCAAACAAAAGTGAATGAAGTGGTAATCAAACAATAAAGTGAAGTGAGGAATGAAAGAAACGAGAAGAGTAAAAATGAAGAGATCGAGGTCACAAAATGACTTTTATGCGCGAACGAAACCAATGTCGCCTAATCAATGTGAACTGAGTTTAGAAAAACATACTTGTGAATCTTAAAACATAATTGGAGAATTGATATTGAGCGGGCACTGTGGATTGTTTCTATTGTGTTCATAATTGAATTTTAGAATTAGATAAATAAAAAACAAGAGAATACCAGTTTAGTTCCAGTTGTGAGACATCCTTTGCGACCATAAACAGCAATGCTTCACTCGATTGGATGGTCACTCTTCAGTCCGCTTTATCTGGTACACAAATTGATTTTAAGAAAGAATGAATGTGGAAACAGAGGATACCAATTTCAATCCTTCAGTGACACATTCTTTCGAATTCTAAAACACCATACTGTACCTCAGATGTGAGGATCATTGATATCGAGTTAACTATGGGTTTTAAAAAGTGAACGAATAATAAAGCGTGAGCATACCAGTTTCATTTTTTGATTTCCACATTCAGTGAACGATAAAGCGCGATCGTGTACCCAATTCGAAGGTGACTGTTTTGATCGTTTCGATCTGGTACACTACTTGTTTTTAGGAAAGAATGAGCAAAGAAAGTGAACAAACCGGTTAATCTCCAGTCGGATCCACATTGATCAGAGCCTAAAACACCGTGCTGTACCAGAACTGAGAAGACAGAAAAAGAGCCAAATTAGGTCCAAGAGAATGTTTTATGAAAAGAGAAGAGAACAAATGAAAAAGCCAAAAGAGGGAGAACATGAATTCAAGGTCAATAGAAAGTAAAACAAAGCGGCGTACCTTCTGAATCAAAATCGACGATCGATCGAGAAATTTCGAGCACCAAGAAGAAGATCAAAAATTTTAGAACTCATGTCAAACTTTAATTTTGGAAAAAAGTGAGAGACAATGAAGAGATAATGAGAACGAAGTGACAATGAAAATTCTAGAGTGAAGTGGAGAGAGAAAAAGAGAAGACAAAAAGTGAAGTGAAAATGACGGTACAAGAATGAGTCTTAGGAAAAGATAATTCAAAAAAGAGAACAAACAAGTAAAAAATCTTCGGTGAAAGTCACTTTCGAAAAGTAAGACGCGATAGTTCATCGACGTCGAGAGGATCAGTTGGTGAGAGGTCAGAAAAGAAATTTAAAAAGAGATGAAAGTAAAAGAAGAGCAAACAAGTTATTTTTCAGTCGTGAAACAACATTCGAAACGATATGACGCGACGGTCGACCAGATCAGAAGGTCACTTTTCGGTTCGATCAGAGAAGGTACAAAAAAGAGTTTTATGAAAGAATGAATTGAACAAGAGAACAAACCATTTAAGAATAAGTCGGAAACGAAATTCCAGAAGATAAAACGAAGTAGTGTACCTGAACGAGAGGAGAAGAAAAAAGTGAAGGATCGAGAACAAGAAAGTGATGGCAAAAAAGAAGAGAGAACAAATGAGATAAAAGAAAGCATAACACACCTAAATCAAACAGTAAAGAGACGTCAGGAACGAGAAGGGATGATCTAGTCCCATTGAAGTACTTTCACGGATCAAACAAGACTGATCGAACCCATCGGAGTCAACACAATCCACAAGTTCTTCATGCTCATCTTCGTCTCCTCGTCGTACAGACTCGCCTTTCCCAGCAAGCACCACATCGAGTGCATGATGTCCCGCTTTTGGGCGGCAAGCGTGGAGATCAGCAGCCGCATCGCGTGCGGAGGGCACAGCGTCGACACAGCGGCGGTGAACAAACGCGACTGCGAAACGCGAACGAAGGGCTGCAGGAACTCCCGCAGAATCCTCTTCAAGAAGCCCCAAAGAACATCCCGCTGCTGTTTGCACAACTCCAAATCTCGTTTCTTCTGGTATTTCCCTCGCAGCTCGTCCATCGTCGCTTTCGGTGGCTAGATCCCGAAAATACCCTCTTGCATGAATTTTTCTTGTGCGTCCAGTTGTTTGATCAGTTGTGACACTGTCTCGTTCACAGTCGTCGAATATCCGTTTTTGGGTCTGCGATCTCCTCCAACACCCAAATGTCGGAGAGGACGCTGTGGTCATACGCCATCCCTCCCGACATCTGAAAAAATGCAGAACACACCTCAAACAGATTGTGGGTGGCTGTGCATTGGTCAGAATGAGGGGCACATCCCATTTCGATGAGATAAACGAAAAGAGTTTCTGAGATGCTCCAAAAGTCGAGATTGCGAAGGATAATCTGGTCACAATGGTTCGTTCAGGGACGCAAGGAATTGTTTGGAGAGAGGACGGTTGACGATGGGACAGTCAAAGACAACCGCGTTGAGAACGACCAACCCAAAAGAGCAAACCATTTCTGGACGATTGGAAGACATCCCAGAATCTGTTCGTATGCACCAGAAATCACAGCATTCCCAACATCCGAGGAGAGTCCGCACAAATGAGTTGTTGTCTTTCGAGAGAGGCGGTTTCGATTCGTCATTTGAGAAGCATCGGTTCCCGCCTTCACACATTCGTTCCCAGTTTGTGTGAGACGGAGTAACAAGTCTGAACAACAGGGTTGATATGAAATCCACTCTTTTCGAGTTTCATCTTCAGTTCGAGTGAGTTTTCGAAGCTATCCGAAATCAGAGCTTGCATCATCCGTTTTCCTGATTGGGCCACTTCTTGGCCTTCTTCAGTCCATTCTTCGAGCGAACGGTTGATGTTGGTGAGAGTCGTCCCGAGACGCAGATCAGCTTCGAAGAACGAGAGACAACTTGACAATGCCATCGCAATCGGAGATGCGAGAACAAACTCCAATGTTGAACGATGAAACGGACCCAATACAAAGAATATGCTCAAAAGAAACATGAACCAGTCAAGCAAGTCTCCCTTGAGGACGTTTCGATTTGAGATCAGAAATGACACAAATTGAGATGATGGGAGCACGATCTGCTGAAATATCATTTCACGATGGTTGTATCGGTCGACGGCAGTAGTGATGCTTTGGTCATTGAGAGATCGCGGAGAAGTGAGATCGATGCATGAATCGATGATTTCAATAAGATGGCCGATTAACTCTTCATTTCCTGAAATTGACAGTGTGTGAGGTCGAATAGTCGCCAAGACGTTGCTGATGAGATCAGACTCCACGATGCGACATCGAATTCCGAAAGATGACACTTCTGCTATTTTGTTGAAGAACAACAACGCTGCAGCAACTATAGTCGAGCATGGACATGACAGCAGAGTGACAATGCTCTCGACAAATTCTGAGTGTGATTCTCCTGAAGAGGGAACGATATCCAAGACAAGTCGATCTGCGAGATCTTCATCACCCCACTCCGGCTCGATGTCCTTTAGAAATTGGGCAGTTCTGTCTTGAAGGGCATTGTCAAAAGTATATTCAGCTTTCACGAGGTCAATAAGTGAATCGTAAATGGCTGATTTGTCCTCAAAAGACAATTCTGAGTTCTCATCGAAAATCAGGAATGGTTCCTGCAATGTGTCGATCCTCGATCGTGATTCCCGCGAATCATTCAAACAAGTATCATTTGACTTGTTCAGAGTTTCTGATTCTTCTTCCATCCAAAACTAAGGAGGATTATCCCATTGTTCGTCACATTTGATTCAACAAGTTATCACGTGTGTAAAAATTTCAATTTGTCGGATGAATGGAATCACAATGAAGAGAAGAATGAATTCAGTCATCATTGACAACGATTATACTTCTGTCTGGCAAGCTGGACAGAGATGCGCAGAAATATGGACACTTTTGATCGAATTCACCGAAATTTTGACACCTGTCATTTTCACCGAAATATGGACACCTAAATTGGTTTTCAAAACCGAGATTTGGACACCACCGATCAATTGACACCTCCGGGCCCGGAGGTGTCAATTGATCGGTTTAGCGAATGACAGAAAAAGGTACGAGCAAAAAGAGAAATGTCAAAATTCTATACAAAAAGAGGGCACAAGACGAATTTCGATTAGATTGCGAGGGGAAGACGATGTTCAACAGAACGAATGAGATCGTCAAAGAGTCGAGAATTTATGGTCTAAAACGAGGAGAGATGGTAAAAACAAGAGGAAATTCATACCAGAGAGTCCGGAGCCGGTTCAGAGTCGAGGCAACTGCCTCATCGTCGCTTCTGCAACAACCCAAATGAGATCGTCAATTTCGGCTTCCACTCCCGACTCCACTTGTTCTGTGTCGATCTCACACACATCGCCTTCCTCGTCATCCGCATCGGGATCCCGTTCCAACACATTCAGACCATATCGCTTTCCAAACTCATCCAAAATCGACAACAGTCCTGCTTCGTTCCCTTCCACTCCCCCGACCCTCCGAAGTTCGAATCCATCGTCCCAGTCCGCTTTTCTTGCTTTTCGCTGCCTGTGTCCCCACTTCTTTGGCGAAGTCTTTCGAGTTCGTCGTTCTCCTTTGTCCAGCACCAACAATCGCTTCGCCAGTGTTCTGTCGTGTTCCATGTTTGTCAGCCACTCCACTTCCCATTCTTAGTGCCCACTTTCAACCAAATCGTCCGCTTGCCCTTCCAAGTGCCACGCACGAACTACAAATCGGTACAGCGACGATACGCGCTTTTCCAGCTGTGCCCGATCAGACCCCGCCGACCCAAGCACCGATTCGTGGCGCACAACGAACGAGAGGAACGGGAACGCAGGAGCGAAGACGTTGGCCATGCGAAGTGATTTGAGTTCGTTCTCGTCTTCCTGCGACATTTTTCGCGCAGTCCGAAGGAGGTGGAAGATCAGGCGCAGCATGTGCTGATGCACGGCTGGCTGTGACAGTCCAATCCGAGGCAGGTCCAGCGATGCCACGAGCGACGACACGATCTGCCCCTTCATCATGTCCAGTCGGTGTAACGGACGCCGCGCAACAAGATTCCCCAACATCCGCACGTGCTCCCTCACTTCCCCCGCTTTCGCCACCTTGCTCGTCCTCATTGCCATCTCCACAAGCTCCCCCACATCTGCGAACGTCGACTCCACCACAATCGACAGGTCGATCGTCCGAGCCGTCACACAATCAGCCAGTGTCTTCCAGCACTGTTCCAGCAGCCGTGCCACTTCGGGTGAGGTCTGTGTGGAGGACGGGCGAGTGGTAGGCGGAGAGGGCGTGGGGGGAGGAGGGTGGTGTTGGAGAGCGGCTTCGAGCACAACGCGGACAGAAGGAACGAGGTTCAGATCAACAACCATCTGACGAAGAGACGAGGGGAGATGAGAGGAGAGAATGAGAATGAAATGAACGAAACAGTGAGAAGTGAAGCAGAAACAAAAAAGGGCGATTTGGGAAGCACACTTCTGGAATGTACGACGTCTCTTTCAAAACCAGTCTGTACCGAAGAGTCAAGCCATTCGACAGAATCGACAGTGCAGCTTTTGCTCTCGTCCCACACTCGACCTCCTTCCCATCCAACACTTGCTCGTCGCTAGGCAGCGCGGGCGAGGCAGTTGCCTCGACTCTGAACCGGCTCCGGACTCTCTGGTATGAATTTCCTCTTGTTTTTACCATCTCTCCTCGTTTTAGACCATAAATTCTCGACTCTTTGACGATCTCATTCGTTCTGTTGAACATCGTCTTCCCCTCGCAATCTAATCGAAATTCGTCTTGTGCCCTCTTTTTGTGTAGAATTTTGACATTTCTCTTTTTGCTCGTACCTTTTTCTGTCATTCGCTAAACCGATCAATTGACACCTCCGGGCCCGGAGGTGTCAATTGATCGGTGGTGTCCAAATCTCGGTTTTGAAAACCAATTTAGGTGTCCATATTTCGGTGAAAATGACAGGTGTCAAAATTTCGGTGAATTCGATCAAAAGTGTCCAAAAATCTGTGCCCCTCAGCTGGACATTTGTCGAATGATTCTGAGTCGACGTCCACACATCCAGCTTGTTCTCCTTCCGACAGCAGACAACAAAGCAGGTGAAGTCAAATCATTCAAAATGTGGATGATAGACACTTTGGAGTCTGAATGACAGAAAAAGAGAGGCGATGATTAACGCCCATTTCGATGACATCAGAACAGCATGTGTGTTCGGAAACGGCATGTTGAAACAATTGGATGATATTTGCGATTCATTTAAGTGTGATATCGTCCAGTTCAGTGGATGAGAAAGCGAGATGTGAGATGCCAGAATACTCGTCACCGAAACAGAGGACGGGCATAATAAATCAATTGTTGGCCACCAAATATTGACAAAACATCAAAAAATGATGGAATTTGAATGGAAAAGTCGTGATTTCGTCATGAGGTGATGAACGAGGATTCTTTGTCACGAAAGAATCAGTTTGTACAACAAGGACCTAAATCCTGTTTTGAGCGGCTGGGGAGAGAATGTGTGAGAATGAGAATGAAGAGATGAGACAAATGGAGAGGAAGAAGGTGAGAGAACAAAACACAGAAATGGCCGATGAAACGAAAAGAAAATGACGGGAAAAGCAGAACACACCTCAAACAGATCGTGGATGGCTGTGGAATAGCTGAAATGTGGGGCACATCCCATTTCGATGAGATAAATGGGAAGTGTTTTGGAGATGTTCGAAAGATGAGATTGTGAAAGATAATCTGGTCACAATGCATCGGTCAGGGACGCCAGGAATTGTTTGGAGGGAGGATGGTTGACGATGTGACAGCCAAAGACAGTCGCGTTGAGAACAACGAACCCAAAAGAGCAATCCATTTCTGGACGATTGGAGGCAATCACAGAATCTGTTCGTCGGCACCAGCAATCACAGCATTCCCAACATCCGAGGAGAGTCCGTAGAAATGAGAAAGTGCCATTGGAGAGAGGATGTTTCCACGCGAATTTTGAGAAGCAATCATCGCGGCATTTTCACATTCGATCCCAGCAATTGTGTGATTGACTGACATGTATCGTCAACACTGCGACCATACTCTCCGCCTTTGTCGTTCATCGACATCAGTTCGAGCGTGTCTTTGAAGCCTTCCGAAAACAGAGCTTGAATCATCCGTTTTGCAGATTGGGCCACTTCTGAACTTTCTCTCTTCCATTCTCTGAGCGAACGGTCGATGCTGCCGAGAGTTTCATCCAACAAATTCACATCTTCGACGAACGAGAGACAACTTGAGAATGCCATCACAATCGGAGATGCGAAAACAAACTCCAATGTTTTACAATGAAACAGGCTGAGTCGAATGAGAATGCTCAAAAGAAACATGAAAGAACGAAACAAGTCTTCATTGAGGATGTACCGATTTGAGATCAGAAATGACACAAATTGTGAGGATGGGAGCACGACCTTCTGAAAGATCATTTCACGATGGTTGAATGTGTCGACTGCGGTAGTGATGCGAAGCTGAATAAGAGACCATGAATGGGCGAGGTTGATGAAATAGTTGATTATTACAATGAGATTGTTTATCATTGTTTCATTTCTGGAAATTGACAGTGTGTGAGGTTGAACAGTCGCGAAGACTTTCGCAATCAGATCTGACTCCACGAGGTGAGATTGAATTATAGACGATGATCCCGTTGTTGCTTTGAGGATGAACGATAACGCTGCAGCGACCACCGTCGAGTGTGGAGATGAGAGCAGTGTCAAAACGCTCTCCACAAAGCCAGAACGCGATCCGTCTGAAGAGGGAACGAGTTCAGTGACGAGTTTGTTTGCTTCTTTTTTGTTGCGCGAATCCTTTTCGATGTTCTTCAGAAAGCGGACAGTTCTGTCTTGAAGGGCGTTGTCAAAAGGATATTCAGCTTTCACAAGTGCAACAAGCGAGCAGAAAATGACTGACTTGTCCTCAAAAGACAATTCTGTGTACTCATCGAAATACAGGAAAGGTTCTTGCAATGGGTCGATAGTTGAAAGGGATTTCCGTGAGTGAGTCAAAGAGGCATCTCCATTTGTTAGTAAGACAGTTATTTCATCCTCCATTGAACAGAGATGAAGATCATCCCATCGTTCCTCATGGATTGACAATCATCAAACTCTTGAACAATAAACGAATTCTCCACAGAAAGAAAATGAAGATTAAGAGAAAAATGACATGAATCATCATTAACAACGAATATCTTCCTGCCTGGCTTGCTGCACTTTCGACTGGAGTTTCTCATTCAATGTCCGCATCCGAACAATAATCTCTTTTCAAACAAACCATCAACGCACATGAAGCCAATACTTTCGAATTGTGGATGGTGGAGAGTTGAGAGCGTGATGGACGGACAAAACGAGGCGATGATTCTCGTTCATGGCGAAGAGATGGCAAGAACAGAATTGCTCCGAAAATGGCAAGTTCACAAAATTGGGCGCGAGCTGGGCTTTGTTCAAGATCGATACAGACCAGTTCAGCGAAACGGAGTTCGTGTCCAGAAAAGATTGAAATTGAGTCAGTTGGACAGAAGAAGGGCAGGTCAATCCAACCGTGTTCCATCGAAGAATGGCTCAACATCAGAAAATGACAACAGTGTAACTCCAATCTCGTCTGGTTGTGTTGGAAGTGGGAGACGACGAAACGTCAACATGAACGAATGTGAGGATATGTTGGCCTGGTCCAATGCACGCTGATTGTGGAGACGGGAGAAGGAGATAAAAGGAGGATGAAGAGATGAGACAAGAAAGGAGTGAAGAAAGAAGAACGATTCACAGAAATCGCTGATGCCACAAACGTAAGAAGCAAAAAAAGCAGAACACACTTCAAACTTATCGGAGATGGCTGTGGAATGGCAGAAATGTGGGGCACATTCCATTTGGATGAGATAAACGACAAGATTTTCAGAGATGGTTGAAAGTCGAGATTGGGAAAGATAATCTGGTCACAATGCATCGTTCAGGGACGCAAGGAATTGTGTGGAGAGAGGACGGTTGACGATGTGACAGTCAAAGACAGCCGCGTTGACAACGACCAACCCAAAAGAGCAGACCATTTCTGGACGATTGGAGGCCATACCAGAATCTGTTCGTCGGCACCAGCAATCACAGTATTCCCAACATCCGAGGAGAGTCCGCAGAAACGAGTTGGAGTCATTCGAGAGAGGTAGTTTCGATGTGTCATTCGAGATGGAATCGTTCACAGCCATTTCACATTCGATCCCAGCAATTTCGAGATGGAGAGACTATCTTCGACAAGACGGAAACTGAAATGTTCGCTCTTTTCATGTTTCATCTTCTGTTCGTGTGTGTCTTCGAATCCTTCCGAAAACAGATCTTGGATGATCCGTTTCCCACATTTAACCACTTCTGGACCGAGTTTCTTCCAACCTTCCAGCGAACGGTTGATGTTGAAGAGAATATTCCAGTGACAATATGTTTTCTCGACGAACGAGAGACAACTTGAGAATGCCATCGCAATCGGAGATGCGAGAACATATTCCAATGTTGGACGATGAAATGGGCCTATTCGTATGAATCTGACCAATAGAATCATGAACAAGTCAAGCAAGTCTCCCGTGAGGATGAATCGATTTGTGATCAGAAATGATTCAAATTGTGAGGATGGGATCACGACCTTCTGAAAGATCATCTCACGATGGTTGAATTGGTCGACTGCAGCAGTAACGCCAAGTTCTTGGAGAGACGATGGAGATGCGAGATTGATGCAATAGATGATGATTAAAGTATGATGGTTGATTATCGTTTCATTTCCCGAAATTGGCAGAAGATGAGGCTGAATAGTCGAAAAGACTTTCGTAATCAGATCTGACTCCACGAGGCGACATCGAATTGTTTGCGATGATTCTGTTGTTGTGTGGTTGATGAATGACAACGTTGCTGCAATAATAGTCGAGTGTGGAGATGAGAGCAGTGTCAAAATGCTCTCAACAAAACCAGAACGTTGTCCGGGTGAAGAGGGAACGAGGTCGGCGACGAGTTGGTCTGCTTCTTCCATTTTGCGCGACACCTTTTCGAGGTTCTTCAGAAATCTGACAGCTCTGCCTTGAAGAGATTCGTCAAAAGGATATTCCGCGTTCACGAGAGCAACAAGTGAACAGTAAATCATTGATGTGTCCTCAAACGATAATTTAGTGTTTTCACCGAAATAAAGGAAAGTTTCTTGGAAATAGTTGACTGTTGAATCTGATTTCCGTGAGTGAGTCAAAGAGGCATCTCTATTTGATAGTAAGACAGTGATTTCATCATCCATTGAAATCAGAGGAGGATCATCCCATCGTTCCTCATGGATAGACAATCAACTAACTTTTGAACAACAAACGAATTCTCCAAATAAAGAAAATGAAGATTAAGAGAAAAATGACATGAATCATCACTGGCAACGAATCTGTTCCTGTCTGGCATGTTGCACTTTCTTCGAGGTTCTCATTCAATGGTCACATCTGAACAATAATCACTTTTCAAACCGACCACCAACGCAGGCGAAGCTATTACTTTCGAATTGTGGATGGTGGAGTATTGAGAGGGTGATGAACGGGCAAAATGAGGCGACGAGTCTCGTTCATGGCGAAGAGATGACAAGCGCATCATTGCTCCGAAAATGGCATGTTCACACAAATGGGCGCGAGCTCGGTTTTGTTCAAGAACGATACCGTCCAGTTCAGTGAAATGAAGTTCGAGTTCAGAAAAGCAAGAAATTGAGTCAGCAGGACAGAATAAGGGCAGGCCAATCCAACCGTGTTCCATCGAAGAACGGCTCAACATCAGAAAATGACAACAGTGCAACTCCAAACTCGTCTGGTTGTGTTGGAAGTGACGAACAACGAAAACGCCAACATGAACGAATTTGAGGATATGTCGACGAGATCCAATGCACGCTGTTTGCTGGGATAGGAGATTGAGAGAAAAGGAGGATGAGGAGATGAAACAAGAAAGGAGTGAGGAAAAAAGAACGATTCACAGAAAGTGCTGGTGGCACAAACACAAGAAGCACAAAAAATAGGGCACACCTCAAACAAACCGAGAATGGCCATGGAAGTGCGTGAGTGTGGGGCACATCCCATTTCGATGAGATAAACGAGATGTGTTTCGGGGATGGTCCAAAAGTCGAGATTGGAAAGATAATTTGGTCACAATGCATCGTTGAGGGACGCAAGGAATTGTTTGGAGAGAGGACGGTTGACGATGTGACAGTCAAAGACAGCCACGTTGAGAACGACGAACCCAAAAGAGCAAACCATTTCTGGACGATTGGAGGCGATCCCAGAATCTGTTCATCTGCACCAGCAATCAGCGCATTCCCAACATCCGAGGAGAGGCCACAGAAATCATTGTGGTGTCAGTCGAGAGAGACAGCATCGAGGTGTCCTTTGAGACTCAGCCTATTGCGGCCTTGTCACATTTGATCCTAGCAATTTCGAGATGACGTTACAATCATCGACAACATTGTGACCAAAATCTCCGTTCTTGTTGTTCATCATCTTCTGTTCGAGTGTGTTTTCGATGCCTTCCGAAAACATAGCTTGCATCATCCGTTTTGCTGATTGAGCCACTTCTGGGCCTTCCTTCTTCCATTCTCTCAGCAAGGGTTTGGTGTTGGTGAGAGTATCACAGTGACAACCATTGTCTTCGATAAACGAGAGACAACTTGAGAATGCCATCACAATCGGAGATGCGACAACAAACTCCAATGTTGGACGATGAAATGGACCTATTTCAATGAATTTGACCAATAAAGGCATGAATGAATACAACAGCTCTCCCTTGAGGATGTGTCGATTGAAGATCAGAAATGTCATAAATTGAGATGATGGAAGAACGACCTTCTGAAAGATCATTTCACGACTGTTGAATATGCTGACTGCAGAAGTGATGTCAAGCATCCTGAGAGATGCTGGAGATGCAAGGTTGAGGCAAAAGATGATGGTCCAGATGAAATTGTTGATTAACATTTCATTTTCTGAAATTGGCAGAGTGTGAGGTTGAACAGCTGCCAAGACTTTCATAATCAGATCTGACTCCACGAGGCGACATCGAATTGATCGTGATGATCCCGTTGTTGCGTTGTGGAGGAACGACAACGCTGCTTCAACCACATTCGAGTGTGGAGAAGATAACAGAATGAGAATGCTATCAACAAAGCCAGAACGTTGTCTAGCTGAAGAGGGAACGAGGTCGTTGACGAGTTTCAGTACATGTTCTTGGTTGCCCCATGGTTCGAGGCCCCCTAAAAATCGGAGAGCTTTGTCTTGAAGGGCATCGTCAAAAGGATATTCCGCTTCCACGAGGGCAATAAGTGAATTGTAAATGGTCGATTTGTCCTCGAATGACAATTCAGTGTTCTCATCGAAATGCAGGAATGGTTCTTTGTTAACCACAATAGTCGAAGGTGATTCCTGAGAACCATTCGATAAAGTATCGTCCGAAGTCATTAAAGTATCTGTTTCTTTTTTCATTGAGAGGAGAGGAGGATCATCCCATCGTTCCTCATTGATTGACAAACATCAAACTTTTGAACAATAAACAAATTCTCCAAAGAAATAAAAAGAAGATAAAGAGAAGAATGACATGAATCATCATTAACAACGAATATCTTCCTGCCTGGCTTGCTGCACTTTCGACTGGAGTTTCTCATTCAATGTCCGCATCCGAACAATAATCTCTTTTCAAACAAACCATCAACGCACATGAAGCCAATACTTTCGAATTGTGGATGGTGGAGAGTTGAGAGCGTGATGGACGGACAAAACGAGGCGATGATTCTCGTTCATGGCGAAGAGATGGCAAGAACAGAATTGCTCCGAAAATGGCATGTTCACAAAATTGGGCGCGAGCTGGGCTTTGTTCAAGATCGATTCCGTCCAGTTCAGTGAAAAAGAGTTCGTGTTCAGAAAAGCAAGAAATTGAGTCAGCAGGACAGAATAAGGACAGGCCAATCCAACCGTGTTCCATCGAAGAACGGCTCAACATCAGAAAATGACAACAGTGCAACTCCAAACTCGTCTGGTTGTGTTGGAAGTGACGAACAACGAAAACGCCAACATGAACGAATTTGAGGATATGTCGACGAGATCCAATGCACGCTGTTTGCTGGGATAGGAGATTGAGAGAAAAGGAGGATGAGGAGATGAGACAAGAAAGGAGCGATGAATGAAGAACGATTCACAGTGATTGCTGGTGGCACAAACATAAGAAGCACAAAAAAGCAGAAAACATATCAAACAGATCGTGGGTGGCTGTGGGAGGACGGGAGTGTCGAGTGCATTCCATTTTGACGAGAAAAACGAGATGTGTTTCGAGATGGTTCGAAAGTCGAGATTGGGAAAGATAATCTGGTCACAATGCATCGTTGAGGGACGCGATGAATTGTTTGGAGAGAGGACGGCTGACGATGTGACAGTCAAAGACAGCCGCGTTGACAACGACCAACCCAAAACAGCAATCCATTTCTGGACGATTGGAGGCGATCCCAGAATCTGTTCGTCTGCACCAGCAATCAGCGAATTCCCAACATCCGACAAGAGTCCGCAGAAATGAGTGGGAGTCATTCGAGAGCAGCGGTTTCGATGCGGCATTTGAGATCCAACTGGTCACAGCCATTTCACATTCGATCCCAGCAATTTTGAGATTGAGAGACAGCTGTTGACAAGATAACTCCCACAATATCCGCTCTTTTCGTGTTTCATCTTCTGGTCGAGAGTGTCTTCGAGGCCTTCCGAAAACAGAGCTTGCATCATCCGTATCCCAGATTGGGCAACTTCTGCACTTCCTCTCGTCCAAAAGGAGAGTGATTGGTTGATGTTGCCGAGAGCGGTCAAAAGACAAAAAGTTTTCTCGATTGGCGAGAGACAACTTGAGAATCCCATCACAATCGGAGATGCGACAACAAACTCCAATGTGGGACGATGAAATGGTCCTATTCTTATGAATGTGCCCAATAGAGACATGAATAAGTCAAGCAAGTCTTCGTTGAGAAGATACCGATTTGAGATCAGAAATGTCACAAATTGAGACGATGGGAGCATGACCTTCTGAAAGATCATTTCACGATGGTTGAATATGTCGATGGCAGCAGTGATGCCAAGGTGTTGGAAACATGATGAATCTGCGAGGTTGAGGCATTTGACGACGATTCCGATGAGATTGTCGAATATCTCTTCATTTCCTGAAATTGACAGAAGGTGAGGTCGAACAGTCGTCAACACATTTGAAATGAGATCGGATTCCATGAGATCAGACCGAACTGGAGGCGATGAATAGAACGTTGTATCTTTCAGAAACGACAACGCTGCTGCGGTCACAATCGAGTAGGGAGATGATATCAGAGTGACAATGCTCGCAATAAAGTCAGGAGGCGAGCCGACAGAATCCGGATCGTGATCGTACACGATTTTATCCGTAAAGTACTGAATCTCTTCAAGATCGCCGTGTGGTTGGAGGTTCTTCAAAAAGTGGGCAGCTCTGTCCTGAAGATATCTGTCAAATGGGTGCCTAGCTTTCACGAGTGTAATAAGCGAACAGTAAATCGTCGATTTTTCATCAAACGACAAGTTTGATTTCAAATCGAAATTCATGAAAGGCTCTTGCGATACATCGAAAAATGAAGGTGATTCCTGGGATCCATTCGAAAAAGCATCGGTGGAAGGGTTCAGGGAATCAGTTTCTTCTTCCATAGAAAATTGAAATATGATCAAGCCACTCTTTAAATATGTGATGGTGTGTTGTCATCGTGGTGATTGATGGACGACATTACGTGACAATTCTCGTTCAAGGTGGAGAGAAGTCAACAGGCCAATGGCGAGTATGAGTTGAAGCACTCCATGCCGGTTCGGAAGTGATGGGTGTTCAAGAAAAGAGCAAAAACGAAATTCAAAATGTGAAGTGGGACTAAAGAGCATCATCTCCAAGTCTTCTCTCACGTCTGCTCTTTGTTCAGCGTCTCCAGAAGCTGAGCAAGAAACGACATCTGCACTTTCACCGATTCCACCTCTTCCCGAAGCTTCAGGTGCTCCTGCCGCTCCTCTCGCAGTTTCTTCACCTCGTCCTCCAGTGTCGCCACGTGTGTCAGCAGAAAATCAACAACTGGCGTGTTTGGGATGTGCTCAGCCACAAGATCGGGGAAGGACGAAGGAGAGATGGTGGAGAGGGAGAGGGAGAGGGCTGGCGGAGAGGGAGAGTGAGGAAGAGAGGAAGGCAGACTGGGTGGCGTGTTGGGTGGGGGCGGAGGGAGCACAGAGTGGCGCGGGTCGGGTGGGATGGCCGGAGTCAGATAGAAAGAACATTCAAAACAAAGACCGTGCTGCGGATGAATGTGTATGAATTCAAATGAGCAAGACACACCTCAAACATATCGTGGATGGCTGTGGAATGGCAGGAATGTGGGGTACATTCAATTTCGACGAACAAACGAGAAGTGTTTCTGAGAAGGTTCGAAAGTCGAGATTGGGAAAGATAATCTGGTCACAATGCATCGTTCAGGGACGCAAGGAATTGTTTGGAGAGAGGACGGTTGACGATGTGACAGTCAAAGACAGTCGCGTTGAGAACGACCAACCCAAAAGAGCAAACCATTTCTGGACGATTGGAGGCGATCCCAGAATCTATTCTTCCGCACCAGCAATCAACGCATTCCCAACATTCGAGGAGAGTCCACAGAAAGGAGGTTGGAGTCATTCGAGAGCGGGAGGTTCGACGTGTCATTTGAGATCTCACTCTTCAGTGATTTCCACATTCGATCCCAGCGTTTTTGAGATCGAGTGACTAATTGTGACAACGTGGCGAGAATTATACCCGTCCTTGTCGTGTTTTAGCATCTGTTCGAGTGTGTCTTCGAAGCCTTCCGAAAACAGAGCTTCCATCATCCGTTTCCCAGATTGGGCCACTTCTGGGCCTTCTTCCTTCCAATCTCCGAGCGATTGATTAATGCGGTTGAGAGTCATCGAGAGTCGAATTTCGTTTTCTGAGAATGAGAGACATCTTGTCAATCCCATCACAATCGGAGATGCGACAACAAATTCCAATGTTGGACGATGAAGTGGGCATATTCGATTGAATGTGGTCAAAAGAAACATGAAGGAGCGGAAAAAGTTTCCACTGAGCATGTGACGATTTGAAATCAGGAACGACACAAATTGAGACGATGGGAGCACGACCTTCTGAAAGATTATTTCACGATGGTTGAATTGGTCGACGGTAGCAGTTATGCCAAGTTCTCTGAGATAGGATGGATATGCGAGTTCGAGGCAAAAGATGATGGTCCAGATGAAATTGTTGATTAACATTTCATTTCCTGATATTGGCAGTGTGTGAGGTTGAACAGTCGCTAACACTTTGCTGACGAGATCAGACTCCACGAGACGACATAGAAAGCATCGAGATGAAGCAAACGAGATATTCTGCAGGAACAACATTGTTGCCCGAACCACAGTCGAGTGGGGAGATGACAGCAAAATGACGACGCTGTCGATAAAGCCAGAAGGGGATCCGTCTGAAGAGGGAACGAGGTCAGTCATGAGTTTCCCTGCGTAATCTGGTCCATCCCCCGATGTCGGTTCAAGTCTCTTCAGAAATCGGGCAGCTTTGTCTTGGAGGGCATTGTCAAAAGGATATTCAGCTTTCACGAGGGCAACAAGCGAACAGTAAACCGTAGATTTCTTATCAAACGACAATTTATAGTTGTGTCACCAATATGTCCCATGTCACCAATCCGGCCTTTTTTCTGGAAAAATCAATATCGGTCAAACTAAGAAAAATCTGAAATTTAAGAATTATACTCCCACGCGATCCCGAGAAATCCTCAAAATACCCCCTTTTGCCCGATGAAAAACATCGTTTTGACAATATCTCAACAACCAGTGAATCGATTTCGATGAAATTTTTCACACAAACGTTTTTTTGGTGAAACGAACATTTTTGCAAAAATTTGGAGAAAAAATTCTGCGTATTTGGGAAGATCGGAAAAAACCCATATTTTTCTCGACAAAATATTCTTAGGAAAAAAATCCTTTTATTTTTTGTTCATCTTTTGTCGAGATCTATCCGACTATTATGCCTTTTATTTGATTTAAAACGGATGGCTGGTTGTGGAGAAATGACCGCAAAAAGTTGAAAAAAATGTGTGCATTCGTAACGTAAAACGTATTTTGAGGTTTTCTCGGGATCGGGTGGGAGTATAATGCTAAAATTTTATTTTGTTCTTAGTTTGACCAAAATAGTCCCTCACAGAAAAAAGGCCGGATTGGTGACGCCGGACGGTTTGGTGACACCACTATTAGCATTCGCATCATAATGCAGAAAAGGCTCTTGTAACCTGTTGACTTTGGATTGAGATTTCCGTGGATAAGTTGAAGAGACACCAGAAGACGTTCTCGAACGAGAATTTCCTTTTTCCATTGAAAGGAGCGGAGGATCATCCCATTGGTCGTGAATCATTAATTCTCTACAAACACTTGAACAACAAACGAATTGTTCGATCGGAATCGAAAGCATGGGATTGAGAAGTTGGATCAGCTTGAGATTGAAGCAACATGTGGTGTTCAATTGAAACACGAGAGGAGGATCAACCCATTGAATACAAGAACATCTCCTCAATCGAGAATCGAGTTGCGAAATTGTCTCATTTATTCCATAGAATAAAGATTTGAATGAACAAAGAGTGACATATCGTGACATAAGTGCCCAAAACATAAGAGGCTAAAAGAAGAATCGGATCGACGTAAAATCAAGCTACCAGGCATCAAAATGGGAGGCCGACAGAACATATCACGACTCTCCAACATTAAGTGTCGGTTGGGCATCTCTGCCCCCACACAGGACCACAAGAAGGTTCGCCACCATTTGCGCCTTCCGATCTGGTGTAAACACAATCTTGCCCTCATCTTCGATCTGCGCCAGTGCCATGTGCACCATTCCAACTGCCCCCTCCACAATCTTCTGTCTTGCCGCAACGACGGCGACTGCCTGTTGACGTTGGAGCATCGCGGCAGCTATTTCGTGTGCGTAGCTCAGCTGGCTGATCCGCGCCTCCAAAACTTCAATCCCCGCGATCTCCACTCTTTCCTGGATTTCTTTCTGGAGCTGCATCGAGATTTGAGTGTTGCTGCCTCGAAGCGACATTTCCTCTCCTTCTTCACTAACATCGTACGGATATTGTCGTGCAACATTTCGGATAGCAGAGTCGGCCACGGTGGAAAGATAATATGCAGAATCGCTGACAGAGAAAGCGGCTTTCGCAGTGTTGACGATTCGATAAACAACGATCACTCCAATTTCGATTGGGTTCCCCAATACGTCATTCACCTTGAGCTTGTTGTTTTCGAGAGTGGTTGCTTTCAGACTGAATGATCGATGGGTCGAGGTGAACGGGTTGACCCAGAAATAACCGGCTTTGATCAGAGTTCCGTAGTACTTTCCGCACAACAAATACACCCGGCCGTTGTTTGGATGATTCGTCACAAATCCGAATATCAGAAAGAACGCCACAATGAGGCACGCTATTCCGATGAAAACTCCGAACCACCAGTAGATGGCGAAAACGACGATCATTGCGATTCCGACAAGTATAAGGAGCCACATTACAAGACACATGACGCCTCCATTGATAGGGTTGATAAAGTGTTCAGTAATGTCTTGCGCAATCGATGGGTAAGCTGGTGGGAGATCGTGTTGGACGGTCATCGGTTGCATCTCTGGCTGGTTCGCTGTTTCGGTGGGTTGTTTGGTGTCAGGGTTAGTATAGGCAGTTGAGGGCTGTTGTTCGGCGGTGCTAGCATCATGTGGAGGTTGATACATTAGAAGAGCTTACGAAATATGGGGTTCTGATCAACCAGGAGATATTGTTGAGTTGTTCCATGCCTGTCATCTTTGTCGATGTGTTGAGTTTGTGCTGTGATGATGATAAGGACTTTTAAACGGAAGAAACCCACTGATTTCGGAGATTTGATTTTTCCGAAAAGCAGCCCATAACACTATTTCTTGGATACTCAGTTCTCTGTCATGACAAGCGTCTCTCAGTATCCAAGTTTCTATTATCAACATCCAAGTGTGTCTCCATTGATTTTAACTGTCGAATTGTAGAAACGTATCCAATTCTTCTCTGTCCTGGGATCGCAAGCACGAACAAACTGTTCTCTCATCTATTTCCTGTGAACTCATCAGACAAAGCAGATGGATTCAACTATTTCAAGAACATGCGTTCATTTCTGTCGGGATTTGGGTTTTCTGTTGAGGTTCTAAGCCAACGTTACGCTGCCTCTGTCGACGATCGAGTTCTTGTCTGTCATCCCTTCATTTCTCATTTTATCCCATTTTCAGTTGCTAAAACAACAAGTGGAGTGGACCCTTGAAAAATATGGAGCGAATAAAGTTCATCTGATCTGCCACTCAATGGCTGGCCTTGATGCTCGTCACATGTTGTTCAACTACCGCCACGAGAACTTCCACGAAGTTTGTCCTGCTCTAATCGAATAGAGATTATACCTTGTTCCATGTGGGACGATAATATTGTCCTTTTTGCCTCATTTCTTTTGTTCTTCTTTTCGACGCCTCCTCCCTCCTCATCCGCCCTTCCTTATCCTTCCAATCTCTCCACACAGCACGTTGCCTCAGTAACAACGATCGCAACCCCTCACCATGGCTGTATGTACGCCTGGTGGATTCTCCACAAAACACCCTTCGGTTATGGGTACCGAGAAGTGCTGCGTCGAGCGATAAAGGAAGTCGGCGGAAATCGACCCATTCTTCGCGAACGACCTCTGCAATCTGTTTGTGGGTATGTTCCTCGCGAGGAGCTCCTCCTCCCGCTGAACTCGCAGTTCAAGAAACGAAGACGAGGGTTGCTGGATGCGCTCGCGAAGGTCTTCCATTCGTCTGATTTGGACGAGAAATTTGTGAAATTGGGAAGGATGGAATTGCCGCTGATGCGTCTGCTGTCGTCGTCACAGAGAGTTGAGAAGCTGACGGACGAGAAAGCAGGAAAACGGAAGGAGACACAAGCCAAACGATACACGCGAATTGTGGAGGCTGTTGTTGTGTGTGAAGATGGGAAAGGAGAAGGGGAGGGATCGGAAGAGCGAAGAGAGGAGAAAGTGGGAGAGGAGGAGAGAGGGAAGGTGGAAGGGGAGCACAAGGAGCGTGTCGAGGTGAAAATTGAAATCGAGGAATCTTCTGACTCGATCTTGGGGTCGGAGACGAAGGAAGGGGAAGAGACAGACGAAGCCAGTTCGAGCTCTGAAAGCGAGGGAGAAGCAGCGGAAGTTCTGTTTGCGTCGACAACACTTGCGAACAGTGGATTCTCACTTCATATTTCAACGGACGATGTTCGACGGAACGCTGCATCGCTCTCGGAAGAACTCAAGAAGACAGAAAGGAAGGAAGTGGGGGAGTGGAAGCAGAGTGGAGAAAGAAATGTGTTCAAATTGAATCTCGACACTCCACCTTCCATGGATCACACAACGACACTCCGAGAAGGCAAGGAAGAGGAACAACAGCAGGTCAGCAGTCCTCTTCCTTCACATCCCTCCAACGTCAAATCCACTCTCGACCAACCAGAACCAGCTGAAGCAGACAAGCAAAACTTCAAAGAAAAGAACGACAACGAAGTTCCCTTCACAGCGAGGATCTCCGTGTCCCACCCACCTCCCATCTCTCCCTCGCCAAGCACACCAGACTCCAACGCAGCATCCCCCTCGTGTCCAGCGGAAGGAACGCTGACTGAAACAGAACTCCTTCGATTATATTTCGAGCAATCGAAAGTCGAACCAAACTTCAGCTTTGCGTCGATCGAGCTCGGCGGTGTGGTCGACATCTTGCCCTCCTTCTGCGAAGAGTTCAATTCAGCCGCGAAATCGTTTGAACTGTCGTGTGGAGTGGTGTTCTCTGCGATCGCAGCGTGTCGCGAGAAAGAAGGCAAGTTCTTCGGATTGCAAGTGATGGGGGAGATTGTGAACTCACTCGAAGATTTTCGGGAAGTGGATTGTCGTCCGTTGGGAGAAGATGGGGAGTCGGAGAGAAGAAGAGAGGAGACGATGGAACGAAGGAGAGTTCACGCGGAGAGAAGGGAAGATGAGGATCGGATGTTTGAGGATTGGAAGATGAGGGAAGGAGTTCAACTGAACATCCAACACGAAGACCCCAACCATCCAAAAAACCAGAAAAAGCAGAAAAGGAACTCGAAAAGGAAAGAGAATCCAACACAACCTCACTCCTCGTCTGACGCATCCCCCATCTTCATCCCAACCGACCCACAATGCTCGTCAGATCCCGCTGTGCTGTCCGCTCATGGGTACACACAGATCGAGACCGAGCGCGAGAACTGGAACGACGGCTGCGTGACCGTGAAATCGTCGAGTTGGTGTCCAGAATTCTTCAGTGGGATGGTCTGGGACTCGGACCATCTGCACGAAGTTGGTTGGGGGATGCCAGACGCGCAGATGAGCGGACGGGAGAGCATCCCTCAGCAGGAGCAGACGGTGCAGATGTGGTATTTGAGACTCAGTCGGAACTTGGCGTTCGATTTTCCTCTTTCGGAGGAGGAGGAGGACAGATGTGTGAATGATGACGGACGACAATCGCTGGATGAGACGAGAGAAAGAGGAGATGAAAGCACTGCTCAGAAACAGTGAATGGCAGTGTTGTTCAGTTCAGACTTCGTTTTTTGATTATCTTTTCATTCTGCGAGCTTATTTTGCTTTGAAATGTGTTTTTCTTCCATTTTTTGATTTTTTTCTATTTCTTCACACTCTTATTCATGAATCATGATGATGGAGAAGCGGTTCGAATTATTTCGAGAATTCTTCGTCAGGAGTCACCCAGTCTGCAAAACAACTACAATAATCCGGCTTGGATGCTGAGTGAGGAGATAATAAATCGGAGATGACTGTGGATAGGTGGGAATGTGGGGCACATCCAATTTCTACGAGATAAACGAGAAGAGTTTCAGAGATGTTCAAAAGTCGAGTTTGGGAAAGATAATCTGGTCACAATGCATCGTTCAGGGACGCCAGGAATTGTGTGGAGAGAGGATGGTTGACAATGCGATCATTAATGACATGAGGGTTGAGAACGACCAACCCAAAAGAGCAAACCATTTCTGGACGATTGGAGGCCATCCCAGAATCTGCCCTTCGGCAACAGCAATCAACGCATTCCCAACATCTGAGCAGATGCTGCAGAAATGAGTTGGAGTCATTCGAGAGAGGCGATTTCGATATGTCATTTGAGATGCAATCATTGCGGCCTTTTCGCATTCGATCCCAGCAATTGTGAGATACAGTGACAAACGTGAACAACATCGCTGCTATAATGTCCGCCCTTGTTGTTCATCAGCATCTGTTCGAGTGTGTCTTCGAAGCCTTCCGAAATCAGAGCTTGCTTCATCCGTTTCTTAGATTGTGCCACTTCTGGGCCGTGTTTCTTCCATTCTCTGAGTGAATTGTGGATGTTGATGAGAATGTCCCAGAGACGAGAATTGTCTTCGAAGAACGAGAGACTACTTGAGAATGCCATCACAATCGGAGATGCGAGAACAAATTCCAATGTTGGACGATGAAATGGGCCTATGTCAATGAATCTGTCCAATAGAGACATGAAGGAGCGAAACAAGTCATCACTGAGGATGTACCGATTTGAGATCAGAAATGTGACAAATTGAAACGATGGAAGAACGACCTTCTGAAGGATCATTTGACGATGGTTGAATTTGTCTCCTGACGCAGTGATGCCAAGGTTCCTGATGAAAGGTGGGGTTGCGAGTTCGGCGAATCTGTCAATGATGTCGATTAGATCGTCGGATATCGTTGTATTTCCAGAAATTGGGAGTGTGTGAGGTTGAACAGTCGCGAACACTTTGCTGACAAGATCTGATTTCATGAGACGATCTCGAAGTGTAGTCGACGCAACCAAAGTACTGTCACTCTGGAATACGGGAATCGGGAATCCGTGGTGGACCAGAAGTTGAATCAAGCAGAGAAAGAGAGAAGAGACACCAACTTCGTCCATCTCTTTCCGTTTCTTGGAGTTGAACCACAAACCTTCTTTGTTTTGTCGTTCTACGCTTTCTACAAGTCGATCCAACACGAATTCCACAGATCTCTGGTTAGATTTGTGGAATGCTTGATCGAAATGGCGACAGTGAATTCCTCCAACACTCCCATCGCTCTCCTCACAGCTCTGAAGAAGGTGGCCGTCCTCGTCCATCAAAAGAATCCGATCTTTTTATTCTCCAGCCTCGGATGTTTATCACCTCGAACACCAATACATCAACTTTTACAATTCGAGAAATCAATTGTCGAGAAACTGAAAGCAGCTGAGGACGAGGAGAGATGGAAGCTGTTGACGCAGCTGATTGTTGTTTCGCGCAGAACTCTCGACATCGCGAACGAGCTGCTGAAAGCAGAGAACGATACACAAGCCCTTCTCATCTTGTCTGTTCCCATGATTCATTCAAGTCCCCCCCTCAACCTCCATCTTGAACAGAATCTCGCTGTCTTTGATCGTGTTGTCGAGTTCGCTGGTCATCTGAACAATCTTCCGTTGGTCGCAGCTGCCCTCCTTCACATTGCAGACACTGTCGACGAACTCAACAGTCCAACTGTCATCGACATGGTGTTCAACGGCCAGCAAAAGAGAAAACTGAGTGATCTTGTCTTGATCACTCTTCGTGAGATCGCTCCTCTGCGTCGGGAAGGAGTGGAGGAGGGATGGGTTGTTGGAACGGATTATGTGACGTCGCAGATTGTCGATTCGTGCTTGACAGTGTTGTCATTCTTGATTCTTTTCGACACATTCGATCCAACGCCAGTCATCGACTCTCTAGTCTCGCTCGCAGTGACAACCGATGTCTCTCTTCTTCGCTCCATCCTTCTCGTTCTGCAGCAGATCGAAGAGCGAACCCGTCACACCTCAACGCCTTTCTCGATCAGCAAAGCCACTGCTCCTTTCAGAGGCATTCACGAATCATCCGTGACCCAACAACCACTCCCTTCCATCGTCTCCTCCATCCTACTCTCTGTCAGTCTCTCCACACTGGCAGTGTCTGATCTCCAAGCCGCTGACTCAAGCCTCCTCTCTCAAATTCTTCCAGGAGTGAATCAGAATCTGATATCTGAAATTGTGATGGAAACAGTAAAATCTGTTTGTCTCATTTTGGAGGAAAGAAGAGCGAACACTTCTCAAGCTTTGACATCTGATGATTCTTCTGGAATCACACTCAATCACGAGTTTTGGGACACAACACCACAACAGCTCTTTCTGGCTCTCCACAGCATGATCTTCCCGAATGACCCGACATCGATCTCCGCGTCCACACTCATCCCACTCGCTCCCTTCCTCACTCGAATCCTCACAATTGTCGTGCCTTCCACAACTGACAGAGTTGAGATTCTGGTTTTGCAGGACGAACAAGAACAACTCCTGAACTCTTTCCTCTCTCTCATCTTGTCTCTCATCAACACAGGAACACCATCCACCCTCTCCACCCCTCCTCTCTCCTCTTTTCTCTCCGTCCTCTCCATCGCCCTTGTTCGTCTAGACACAATCCCATCATCGCTGGTTCTTCACCCCAGATTCTGCTCCATCTTCAAACAGAGGGGGAATCGAACAAACCCGAATCTTAGCCTGTTCATCCACTCTCTCTGTTCAGAAGGAGTCGAAGACAGAAACGACCTTACTCTGAACTTGTTCTCGTTGGAGTTTCAAAACAAGTGGAAGGGAGCGAACGCACAACCAGGCACCGATCATCTTTTTGAGATTCGTTTGGAAGCATTACGGAATGCCGATGAGCCACTCGATGGTCCTGTTGTTTATATGCTCAACGAAGCTGTGTGGCATCAGAACGAGCCAACACTTGATGAATGCGTGATTGATGATTTTGATGTAGAACCATAGAATCTCCACGATGATCCAATCGATCATGATTTTGAAGAATTGCGTCAAGCATTGATGCGTCTCGGAGATGATCAAATGGTTGATCCCGAATTGGATGATTTTGATGATGGGCGACTCCATCTCCGCGATTATCCAAATGACCGTCATCAGTCGGGGGGACCAGCCGGGGAACTCTGAGCATTGTTGCCTCCGCATCTCGTGACAGGTGCACATACGTCCATCTTTGATGGATTCAGTAGAAGCTCTTCATTTAATTGTATTGTGTCATTTTGAACGTTCTTCATCGAGAATCAAAACAGATCACACCCATTGAAACATTGTTCCACTATCAAAGTCTGAAGTTTCAAAACAATGACCAAATGGATCGTGTTAATCGAATCTTCATCAAAAAAGAAGTGAAACCCAAACACGGCCAGAGCAGAAAGAACGGCGATGCGGACAGGGCGAAGGGGAGTGTCTCGTCGGTCTTGTTCGTTGGGAGCGTGACCCACTCGAGGGCAGGGTTGGCTGGAGGAACGAGACGGCCGATGGGCTTCGTCTGCTTCGGTCGGGATGCGACAGACTGAGTGGAGTCGCTCCCGTTCACGTTTGGGCTGTTCTAGACCATTCTGACCATCAATTGTCTCCGAGACGGATGAATCACGGGCAGAGTGGCATGCGGATGGCATGGACAGGAAAACACGAAAAGAGAAGAGGTGGATGGACAAAATGGAAAGAGTGAAGGATTGTTCTTCACAAATGCAAAATTGTCGTGATAGGCGTCCATCCCTTGTTCATGGTCTGCCTGGGGAAGAGTCTGAGAGAAAAGGAAGATGAAGGGAGGCCAGGAGAACAGATGAGGACGAAAAAAGAACAAAAGGATAATTCTGCCCATGGTGCAAATGCAAGAAGACCAAAAAAAGAGAACACACCTCAAAAAAATCGTATGTGGCTGTGGAACGGCGAGAATGTGGGGCGCATCCCATTTGGACGAGAAAAACGAGAAATGTTTTGGAGATGGCTGAAAAGTCGAGATTGGGAAAGATAATCTGGTCACAATGCATCGTTCAGGGACGCAAGGAATTGTTTGGAGAGAGGACGGTTGATGATGTGACAGTCAAAGACAGCCGCGTTGAGAACGACCAACCCAAAACAGCAAACCATTTCTGGACGATTCGAGACGATTTCAGAATCTGTTCATCCGCACCAGCAATCAGCGCATTCCCAACATCCGAGGAGAGTCCGCAGAAACGAGTTGGAGTCATTCCAGAGAGGCGGCTTCGATGCGTCATTTGAGATCTCAATCTTCAGTGAATTCCACATTCGATCCCAGCAATTGTGAGATTGAATGACAATCTTTGACAATACGGAAACCATAATAGCCGTCTTTATCATGTTTCAGCATCTGTTCGAGTGTGTCTTCGAAGCCTTCCGAAATCAGAGCTTGCATCATCCTTTTTCCAGATTGGGCCACTTCGCCAACTTCTTTCTTCCAATTTTCAAGCGATTTATTGATGCAGTTGAGAGTATAGAAAAGACGAAAATCGTCTTCAACGAAAGAGAGACATCTTGAGAATGCCATCACAATCGGAGATTTGAGAACAAACTCCAGTGTTGGAATATGAAATGGGACTTTGTGAATGAGTGTTGCCAATTGAGACATGAATGAGTCAAGCAAGTCTCGACTGAGGACATTTCGATTTGAGATCAGAAATGTCATAAATTGAGATGATGGGATCACGACCTTCTGAAAGATCATTTCACGATGATTAACTTTGTCAATTGCATCAGTTATCCCGAGTCTCCAGAGATGCGATGAATCTGCAAGGTTGAGGCATTCCACGATGATCCAGATGAGATTGTCCAATATCTCGTCATTTCCGGTGATTGGCAGTGTGTCTGGTTGGACTGTTGCTAACACACTGCTGATGAGATCTGACTCCACGAGACGAGATCGAATTTCGATTGACGACCGGATTGTAATTTCGTGGAGGAATGACAACGCTGCAGCAACCACAGTCGAGTGTGAAGATGACAACAGAGTCAGGATGCTATCAACAAAGCCAGAAGGCGATCCAGCTGAAGAGAGAACGAGGTCAGTCACGAGTTTTTCAGCTTGTTCTTTTTCAAACCAAGACGGGACGAGATTCTTCAAAAATCGGGCAGCTTTGTCGAGAAGGGTCTCGTCAAATGGGTATTCAGCTTTCACAAGGGCAACAAGGGAGCATAATACTGTTGATTTGTTCTTGAACGATATTTGTGAATAGGGGTTGCAATTGAGGAAGGGTTCACGTTCGGAAATGAGTCTTTGATCTGGATCGGAGTTGGTGGGTAGAATAGAATGAGTTGGGATCAATTGATGAGGAGATTCTTCTTGCATCTGAGATGATGACTCGATCATGACGGTTAAGTATAGGCGCAGATCCAATTTTGGATACGCACAGATCTAAAAAAAGGATACACGCAGATCCAAATGGATACGCGCAGATCTAACACTTTTTTTTTGGCGTGTTAATTGGATTGGACACTGTCCAGTGTTGGACAGGACAATCGACCTCGATTGGACACTCATTTTTCACAACGTTCATTTCACCCTCAATTCATTTCTCAATTCTATTTTACAAAGAAATGACGATAATAACACGAGAAAGGGCGAAATAACTTGAATCTGAGTACAGTCCGCGAGAAGTGACGATCGGCTTGATCCACCCATGATTGGACAGCATTGGACAGCACTGGACAATTGACTGGTATTCTTTTTCTGAGTTCTTCTCAATTAGTGCATACCATTTATTCAGGTTTTGAAGAGTCGGCAAAATTGGACAGTCCATTGGACAGGCCTGACCTGTCCTGTCCAATCGACACCTATAAAGGGTCATAGTTCACTCCTACATCTCGATTACGGTTTGATTTAACCACCTACTTCTCACTTTTTCGATTACTAGGCAACTTTGTCTCGGATTTGAAATACAATGGTGTCATTAATCGCGATACCGAGTTAAAAATACTCAAGTCCATTCAATCCTCCCCAGACGCACCATCTCGTGTGAACTGCTTGATTTATCCGTCAAATCCCTTTGTATGGACTCAAATGTGTGAATTTCTCATTCTAAATTCTTCTTCTATTCCTTTCTGCTCCAGCATCCGTCATGCGTTCTTCCCTCGAAGTTCTGCCTCTATGAGACGTTTCTTCCTCGCTGATGATTTCACATCAATTGAATGGCTTCTCTTTGGACTCTGGTATCAAGTATATTTTGGATTAGGATCGCTTCTGCGGCTTCGTCTGGAGTTGGGATGTTCTGTGCGATCCTTCTTCTCTCGCCTGTCAACTCTATGAAGGTATATTTGCTTATTCTGCACATTGTTTGACTTATTTTCTTCTCACAGCAACTGAGATTCACTGCATGTTAAATCCTCACAATGTGGGGGAGTGAGATCGTTTTCATTACAATATTCTTCTCTGCGGCTCGTATGCACCGTTTAATACTCTCTAGCATGATCTCTCTCATGTTTTGTTTCCTTTTCCAGATATATTTGTCCAAACGCATCAATTAGTACGGACCGACGTGATCGCCGTTGATGGTGTTCTGGACACGTTTCTGTTCATCGTTGGAGTCCAACGCGCATCGACAAAGTGTTGCTGTCCTTCTCTCAGGATTTTCTTTCGGGAGGTCTTGATCGATATTATCGTTATGACGGTGATGGAAAACACGATCACATCAACATTGAACCACACAACAGCTCTCATCACTGCAAGTCACACCGCTGTGTGAAATATAGCCACTCCGTCAGAGAAGTACTACACAGATGTCGTGAAGGGGATCACCACGGCTGTCCGTGACGCATCGTCGTCTTTCACAGATAAACAGGATCACTCCAGCACAACTCTTCTAACTTCGGGAAACTCAGTGTCGATGATGATTCCGTTCACCTCTGTGGTTGTTAGTCGGGTCAGTATGTCATTTTGAACATGATTATTGTTGACACCTCCTGAAGTTCACATCTCTCTTGTTTGTCATTCAGCATGCCTCATTCTTTTTCTTCTCTCTCATTCCAGTTCTTTCCCCGTGTTGGTTATCTGCATCACTCCTCATTGCACATGTTACGATTGTGACTGTCCAGCACATCGTTCACAGGAAAATAAAGATGAATAAACTACAGCAACGTTTTTATATTCATGGGAGAAAAGTACCGAATCAGCTCCACCGACAGGATATCAGCTAGAAAACGAGATCTCACATCAACAGTACAGATCCTCGCAAAGTTGTAAACTGGAATATCTTTTTATTTCAATTGGTTTTATTTGGGGTGCATTTCATGTACACAACGACAAATCGTTCAGTTAACAATCCCCACGGAGAAAATATGTCGGAGCCACATTACCAAAATCATGGGTCAGATCTCTCATCGCCCAAATAGGAGACTGGACATTGGACTGGACAATCCCACCTCGACTGGACACAGCTTAACAGGCCAACTTTTTTTCTTCATTTCGTTTATATGTCACTTTTCTGTCTCAGAAAATTTCAATATTGATAGATTTACTCTCGAGTATCCTTCAGAAAAACAAGGAGATTGAAAAAAGATGTTGAATTGTTCTGAGGGGTTCGGAAAGGTGTAGCTGTCGCTGTTTGCCATTTAGAGATGTTACCATAGGGATGAGCAACGGACGGACAAAAAGACGTTCAACTCGGACAACGGACAGCGGACATGTCCAAGTGAAAAAGAAGTGCTTCATGTGGCCTAAATCAACGTGATTGACACTGAATTCGTTCATAAATAAGTGAATAATTGTAATCAAATTCAGATTTTGTCTTTCATAAAAATGATAAAAGAGTACTAGAGAATTCGGACAAAATGACCCATTAATTGCAGAAATGTCCAAGCTTGTCCGATCTTGGACATTCACTCAATTGTTGAAAAAACGAATCATCTGAATTTCTTCACAATCCAATTGTGATCAGTTCAAAACGGACAAAACTGTCCTGTCCTGGACATGTCCGGATCGTCCTCCCCATCGGATGTTGACTTCGACTCACATTTTCTCTCAGAGACCATTACATCGCAATTCAGATTCCCTTGTCCATTCCACACTTCTTTTATCCAATTGTCACTCATTGCTGTCTCCATTGACTTTCAAACTTGTGGAGATCTCCACAATTCACACTTTGCCCATCTCCTCACTCTCGATGATGTCACACTGAATTGACACATGGAAAATGAACAATATTAGTATTCCTTTTTCTTATCGTTTCACTCTTCTCTACCTCTTTCTCTTCATTTGTCTGTAATAGATGATAAAATCTTTCTCCAATCAGAAATGGACATAAATAGAAGAAATCTGGATCACAAACAACATCAGTATGCATCTTTTTTCTTTCTCCACTCATATTCATCGATTAGTCTCATTACACGCCTCCTCTTTTCTTCCAAACAAAACGCAGAAGATCAAGGACATCACATTCCCGACACTGTCCACAATTCTGCTTTTCTCATTGTCAGTTCATTATCTGAAGGAAAGGTTCACATCTTCAGACTCGACACAATGTCTAATTCACTCAGAATCGAGAACCGCCTTGAGATCAAACTGAAGGAGTCTCTGAACATCACAGCATATTTTTGATCAATCTCCGAAACGAACCGTGAAGTGCGACTTTGTCAACACTCCATTATTCTGTTCGGATTCGCAATCGATGAGGAGCCGACCCCAGAAAAGTGCAACAATCAGGACGGATTTCCACGCGTACTCGACTTAAACAACCATCAATTTCATGCGCAACAGTACCTAGTCTCATCTACCACGCTGAATCTTTGAGGAAAATGAACAAGAATCTGTCACATATAGTCGGTGGACGAAAATCATCATCATGAGTCTCTGACGGGGAAGAACAAAGCCAACCACCATGACGAAACGACAAACTTCATATTTATCTTCACACACTGCTCTATTTTGGTATCATTGATGATACTTGATTGCGGATGGATGGGAACATCGGCTGGAAAACTCTCGAACTCCAACGTGACTGTCTCGTCGAGTACGATCATCTCAAATCCTGAATGTTCCCCATTTATGATTGTCTGTTCTGAGGGGAACGATGACAGTTCGATTTCGATCATTGACGTTGTTCACCGATCGAGTGAACTTCGGACGCTCCTTCCTCTGACAGCCATTTCGTCGCTCAACCATCTCGACTCCTCCCAGCCGTCCTGCTCTGAGATGAACTCTGATGTCTCCGTCAGTTGCTCCGGTCTCTCGATCGACGATGCTTCCTTCGTTCTTGGATCTGGTCGTCTCCTCTCTATCCCGAAAACACCAACCGACCAACCGCACATTTGTCGTCTCCTTCAACAGGCGCGGGGAATTTGACATCTCTGCTGTCAATGCCTGAAGAATCAATGGAATCGTTCTCTTGATTCGTCTCGTCGCTTCCCTCGTGTGATCATCCCTCCCCTCACCTCGTGTGATCGTCCCTCCCTCGTGTGATCATCCCCTCACCTCGTGTGATCATCCCCACCACTCCCCTCGTGTGATCATCCCCACCCCTCACCTCGTGTGATCATCCCCTCCCTCACCTCGTGTGATCATCCCCTCCCCCTCACCTCGTGTGATCATCCCTCCCTCACCTCGTGTGATCATCCCCTCCCCTCACCTCGTGTGATCATCCCCTCCCCCTCACCTCGTGTGATCATCCCCTCACCTCGTGTGATCATCCCCACCACTCCCCTCGTGTGATCATCCCCACCCCTCACCTCGTGTGATCATCCCCTCCCTCACCTCGTGTGATCATCCCTCCCTCACCTCGTGTGATCATCCCCTCCCCCTCACCTCGTGTGATCATCCCCTCCCCTCACCTCGTGTGATCATCCCCTCCCCTCACCTCGTGTGATCATCCCCACCCCTCACCTCGTGTGATCATCCCCTCCCTCACCTCGTGTGATCATCCCCTCCCTTCACCTCGTGTGATCATCCCCTCCCCTCACCTCGTGTGATCATCCCCTCCCTCACCTCGTGTGATCATCCCCTCCCTCACCTCGTGTGATCATCCCCTCCCTCACCTCGTGTGATCATCCCCACCCCTCCCCTCGTGTGATCATCCCCACCCCTCACCTCGTGTGATCATCCCCTCCCTTCACCTCGTGTGATCATCCCTCCCTCACCTCGTGTGATCATCCCCACCCCTCACCTCGTGTGATCATCCCTCCCTCACCTCGTGTGATCATCCCCTCCCTTCACCTCGTGTGATCATCCCTCCCCTCACCTCGTGTGATCATCCCTCCCCTCACCTCGTGTGATCATCCCCTCCCTCACCTCGTGTGATCATCCCCACCCCTCACCTCGTGTGATCATCCCTCCCTCACCTCGTGTGATCATCCCCTCCCTCACCTCGTGTGATCATCCCTCCCTCACCTCGTGTGCTCATTCCCTCTTGCCCCTTCGCACGGTCATCACAGCCTATCCACACTCCAAAACGTCACTTTCCCACCTCATCCTCTTAAATTGCTTTTTCTTCCTCATTTTCACGCATCCACATGTAACCTTCCTATTTCACTCTTATTGCTTTCGTCATTACTTTATTAATTCCTGGGTTTAGTCGTCTACAGAAAGAATTGGTTGATCAAGCCCATCGTTGCGACTTACGAGTGGTGACCTCCTAATTAGGCGCTGTCCGAGGACGGACAGCGCCTCACCTTGTCCGGACAATTGCTCCTCACTATGTTACCATGGGTCGGCATGTCCTCCCCCAAAAACCCGTGTCCTATCATAGGACACGGGTTTTTGGCGCTTATTTAGGCGATTAGAGGGTTCTGTTCGAAAACGCACGTAGATGATGTGATTCGATGTGAATAATCAATTCAACAGCACAAAATTCAGTTTTACGTTCATTTCGGATGAATCAACAGCGAAAAGGATGAATCGATATCGATCAGGAGAAAACAAAGTGTGAAGGTCCGATCAACTCACTTCACTGTCAAAAATTTCTCTTCTGATAAGATTTATCACAAAACAGAGAAACTGGAACGACATAATGGTGGAAATAAGTGTGAGATCGCAAATACTCCAGATTAGCCGAGTGATGGTTGTCAACATTTACATCGCATCTCAGCTGCCACTTCATCCGTGACTCTCTGATGGGATATGTTGTATGTTGTCTCCCACTCCTGCATCTCGTCTTCTCCCTTCCGATGCCTTTCTTCCTCTTTGAGTTGCTTCATTTCATTCTTTCTCTTTTCTTCAGCTTCTTTCACCAGTTGTTCCACTTCGGCTTGTTGCCTCATTTCTTCATCTTCTCTCGCTTGCCACTCTATTTCATTCTCATTCTTCCTTTTCATCTCTTCCTCTCGCTCTCCTCATCCGTATCCTTCTCAAACTCCTCCTGATCACATTCTCCTCTCTCGTCGTCCTCTTCTCTTCAAACTCCTGCATCCCCATCTCTCCCGCTCTCCAAGCCAAAAACTACACCGGAATGATTGTGGTCGTGGCATCCCCTTGTGTCATCGTCTTCTCCCCTCTCCTCGTTGTGTGTCTGTTGCGGTCGTTGATGTGATGTGTCTTGTTGGGTGTGGGTGAACGGATAGAGAAAAGGGACATGCGAACGAGTTTCCGAGCGATGAAGACGTACAGTCTGCGATGGGACCACAAATCGCTCAGGAGTGGTTTGGTTGTGGATGTCCCTCTCTAACTGCTCCTTCCTTTTCCTCTCCGTCTCTCTCTTCACCTCCCGTTTAGCTTGTTTGAGAAGATGCTTCGCCACTCTGAACAGAAAGAACAGGCTGACTGCTCGATCCTTCTCGTTCATCCCACTCGCCCTCTCCCCAATTCCCGCCACCCGCACACGCCTCTCTTCATCCTCCTCTTTCCTCTTCCGTTCAACCTCTCTTCGAATCGTGTCCTCCAATACCCTTTTTTCCTCTTTTTCCTGATCATGTCTGTCCTTTAGGAAGGAATCGATGAGTGAATACGACTCGCTCATCGGTGGAGAGTCTTGCTCGATCGTTTTTTGTGGCGTGACGAGTGATGTTGGCGGGTGAGACACGTTGGTGTTCCCATCTTTATGTTCTGGGCTGTCTGGAAGATGCTGTTCGGTCAAGCCGAATCTTCCTGTTCTCCGAGCCATTGTTGGTGTGACGAGCATCGATGGGACGAGTGTTGGCGCGTGCGGTAAAGCTGTTTGGTGCGTCGTTGACGAGCGCATTCGGAACAGGAAGAGGGATACTCACTCCCTCCCGACCTCCCACACTTCTGCTCCTTTGCTCTCCTTGTCCATCCCCCTTTCTCTCCCTCCTCTCTCCTTCTTCATTCCTTCCATCTCTTCCTCGTTCCCGACTTCTTGCTTCTTCCGCTTCAGCTCGCCTTCACGCGGCAATCACGTCATATTCCCGTTTCGTCTTTTCAGCAGTTCTATTCCACCTTTCCATCCGCACAGGTCGTAACCCCATGTTTCTCCTTCCTTTCTTCGCTCTGCTTAGCGAATCCGAGCTTCGTCCATTGCTTTCATCCGTTTTCGAGCTGTCGCGTGATCTTGACGCTCATCTCGATATTTTGTGTTCTTCCTCCATTTTGTCCATTCTGCTACTTGGAACATTCTCTGTGACACATCTAACAGCATTAGCAACCGTTTTTCTCTCCTCCATCGGCTCAGCGCGTGATCGGATGGCATGGCCCTGTCAGTGAGGTTGCCTATCCTGCCGGTGGATTCTTTCAACATGCAGTGGACTTAATTGAGCTTGTTCGTGAGGTAGATGATTGTTGATTGTGGACTGACGACCAGAAGGTACATCATTTGCGAGGACGATTCGACCATTCTCATCTCTCAATGGCGCTCCTCATCCACCTTGTCTGAAAGGAAAATTCTCCAAAGTTGGTTGTTATGAGTACCCTAGCCTTCGCTGTTCCCGCTCTTTCTGCTCTCGCTCCCATTTTTCTCGCATTTGGTTTCGAAGTTCAGCCGCATATTCTTCCTTGCTTATACTGTCCATATTCATATTTCTGTGAAGCTTCTGAATCTTGTAGTCAATATCCGATGATTCCATCTGGCGCAGGAGAGCTACTGTCGGTGGTAATCCGCAATGAAGAATGTGGCTCGACAGATCCTTTGATTTCAGATTCCGAATTGGTCGCATGGATCATATCCATCTTCGTCTTGGTTTGATGTTGGAGGATGCGTTCTTTATTTGTTTGCTGACCGGCCAGGAGGAACCACTTTGTGAACTGACTCACGTGTATAGTGTTGTGCGTGATTTGTCTTGTGCCCAGACTCAGTTGGCATTTGAGATGTACCTTCCGGAGGTCTCTCATCGGTATATTTCTCTTCTCGCACGTTATCAGTTCTGATCTTTGTCTTAACTCTTCGTTTTCTGTGTTGATCGTTTTGTGAGATTCAGGGATGATATCTTGACCGTGTCTGGAGAGACCTGGACATACAAGGAGAAGTAATGTGTTGGTAGATGGATGGACGAGGCTAAAGAACGGGAGAAGCTGATGTTTTGGTGAGAGAATGTTTGGCTATGGACATCCTGTTTAGCATGATCTGAGAACGAAATATGAAGGATTTCACCAATTTTAGTTGGTTGCTTCGTTCAAACAGTCAAAAACTGTGTTGCATGATAAGTTCAGAGTGAAAAGCCAAACCTGCCTGAGGAAGGAGTTTCAAATGAACAGTTCTAGTTGTTTCCTTGACCCTGATATGAGAAAAGGATGAATTAAACAGAAGAACGGTCGATACAAGAGATGCGACACGAAGTTCCTGAGTGTCCTGATGTCAACACGATCAGTTCATTTTTCTGGTCGATCAAGAGTAAATTTCGAAGACATAGAAGAGAACGAGATCAAGAGGATGATTACCTTATGAAGAATGGATACTGGTAGACAGTTGAGTGGACATATCACATGATCCTCAGCAGTTCAAACATGTGTTGTGAAGACGAGGTCTATTCGCATTGGATCGACACAAGAATGGAAAGAAGAAAACAAAATACAAAGTGAGAGTCAATAAAGTTCTTCATAATCACGTTAATCATTTTAGTTCGGCGATTTCAGCAGTCACCACCATCACAAGATCCAATGTCTAAAACATAAGAGAGAGTAAAAAATGAAGATAATCATGAGAAAAGAACATGCAAGGATCATCGCTGAATCAGTCTCCGGAGACAAAAGTGCCATTTCGCAGAGTTGATGTGCATTTGAGAAAAATGATGGTTTGAGAGGACAGATCGGGCCACCATAGGACACGATAGGACAGGACAGGACAATTGTCCTCCCTCGATTTTATTGTGAAAATGTGACGCAAGTATTGTGACTACGTCAAATACCTTCCATGTCCAATGGTTTGAGCCAGATTTAGAATTGTCCTATCGTGTCCTATGGTGGGCTGATCGACGGCTTTTGGACAACTTTCGCGATTTTAGTCAAAATAAGGTGAAAAAACACTTTTGAAATGATTCTGAAACAGAAAATGTGCATTATTATCTCTTTTCTTTCCTCATTTTTCGTTTCCGGTTTTCACATTCAGACCAAGCAAGAGACTGGTTCAATCCTTGTCACAGGCAGTTTTATCCAAATTGTCCTCCTCTTTTTGGCTGTCCTATGATGTCCTGCCTATAGGACATGCCGACTCATGGTAAATTTTTTTTAGCATTTTTTTGAATAAGGAGGACCCTGACTGTATAAATCTTAAAAATTGTTGTGATAGATGATAGAATAAAAAAGTTGGTTAAAATTCGATCTAAGCTACAAAACTGTAATCTAGTCCAAAAAATCCTCTTATTTATCGTTTTACTTGTAAATAAATCAACCGATCGACTGAAAAACATCTAAAGACTGAGAAAATGAGGGGATGACAAAATGTGGTTTTTCTTGATACTAATCGCAAATGGACGTGATGTATCACAAGATATTGTTTATTCACAACTATTTTCAACGATAGCGGAGTTTTGAAAAAGTGGTACACCGGCTTGCTCTTCCAAGTTTTCAAAAATTTTCTTCCAAATACAGGAAAGATTCGCGCAATGTGTCCACAGTTGAATGTGAATCGGGGAACAGATTCAAAGAGGCATCAGAAGATGTTTTCGAACGAGAAAGTTCTGCTTGCATTGAAGAAACGGAGGAGGATCATCCCATTTTGTGACACAGAATGATTCACGACAATCAAATTGCACCAAACATGAATTGTTCCGTGAAAAGAAACAAAGAAGAACAGAATCAAATGAATCATTCCTGACAACGAGCAAGTTCGACGGACTCGCAGAGAACTCGCATGTGACAAAGCGTGCCAAAAGTGGAGCCCAAACAACTGTCAGAATGTGCAACTACGTTCACTGAGAGGAATGCATAAACAGTATCGTGAGAGTGCTATTGCAAAAGAAAGCGATGATCGAACAGAGAAATGAAGAAAGAACAATGAGTGATGAATCAGCCGAGGGCATCAACAGAAAAAGACTAAAACATCAGAGTACACTTCAAACAAATCGTTTATGGCTGTGGAAGGGTGGAAATGTGGGGTGCATCCCATTTCGACGAGAAAATGAGAATTGTTTCTGAGATGGTCCAAAAGTCGAGATTGGGAAAGAAAATCTGGTCAAAATGCATCGTTCAGGGACACCACGAATTGTTTGGAGAGAGGACGGTTGACGATATGACAGTCAAAGACAGCCGCGTTGAGAACGACGAACCCAAAAGAGCAAACCATTTCTGGACGATTGGAGGCGATCCCCAAATCTGTTCGTCGGCACCAGCAATCAAAATATTCCCAACATCCGAGGAGAGTCCGCAGAAAGCATTGTGGAGTCATTCGAGAGACGATTTCGACGTGTCTTTTGAGTCTCATCCTATTGCGGCCTTGTCACATTCGATCCCAGAGATTGTGAGATTGAGTGACTATGTTCGACAACATTGTGACTATAAAATTCGCTCTTGTCATGTTTTATCATCTGTTTGATTGTGTCTTCGAAGCCTTCCGAAAACAGAGCTTGAATCATCCGTTTCCCAGATTGGGCGAGTTCTGGTCCTTCTGCCTTCCACATTTTCAGCGACCTGTTGATGATGCCGATAGAAAACCAGAGAGTTTGATCATGTTCGATGAACGAGAGACAACTTGAGTTTGCCATCACAATCGGAGATGCGAGGACAAATTCCAATGTTGGACGATGAAATGGGCATATTAAAATGAATATGGCCAATAGAGACATGAAGCAGGAGAGCAAGTCTCGATTGAGGATGTACTGATTGGTGATCAGAAATGTCACAAATCGTGACGATGGAAGCACGCCCTTCCGAAAGATCATTTCATGATGGTTCAATTGATCGACTGCAGTAGTTATGCCAAGGTCGCTGAGAGACGACGGAGTTGCGAGTTTGAGGAGAGTATTGATAATTCTGATAAGATTGTCGAACATCGTTTCATATCCTGAGATTGGCAGTGTGTGGGGTTGAATAGTCGCTAACACTTGGCTGATGAGATCTGAATCCATGAGGCGACATCGAACAGAAAGCGACGAATAGTAAAGTGTTTTGTCGAGGAACACGAACGTTGCTCCAATCAGAGTCGAGTGGGGAGATGACAGCAGAGTGGCAATACTCTCCACAAAGCCGGAAGGCGATCCAGCTGAAGAGGAAACGAGGTCAGTGACGAGTTTCGCTGTATAAGCATTTCTGAACCCGATTGGCGTCAGGCTCTTCAAAAGCTGGACAGCTCTGTCTTGAAGGACATTGTCGAATGGGTAGTCAGTTTCCACGAGCGCAACAAGTGAACAGTAAATGGTCGATTTGTCCTTCAAAGACAATTCTGTGCTCTCATCGAAATACAGGAATGGTTCTTGCAAGCCGTTGACTTTGGATTGAGATTTCCGTGGATGAGTTGAAGAGGCATCAGAAGACGTTCTCGAATGAGGATGTCCTGTTTTCATTGATCTGATTGAGGATCATCCCATGATTCTCGATTTGGTCTGACACCTCCTCCCGAATGCTCGAGATGTGTGGTATACCATGTTAGGAGAGCGGAGATGACAACAAAAGACGGACAAGAAAAATGAATTGGATCATACTCCGTTGAAATGGACGAAGAGTGAAGTGACAAAGAAAACAGGTTATCACTTTGGGATCTTTCCGTTCAGCGCCACGCTCCATTCCATCCCAGATCTTGCGTGATGAGAGAACATTTGGAATAAACATCCCTCCCAACAAATCAGCCAGTGTTAGTCATCAGGATCTGTTCGAGTGTGTCTTCAAAGCCTACAGACAACAGAACCTGGACCAGCCTTTTTCCAGAGTGTGACTGCACACGTGTTACAAGTGGTGTGGTGCTTGGATGGCTATATTCGTCCATGTCCATGTGAAAATCACGTTTCTTGATGTGATTCTTCCCGAAAGAGAAAAGACACAAGGAAGTCATCACAATTCGATGGGAGAGAACGAACTCCAACGTTGGGGCATGATAAGGACCGACGTGAAAGAGGGTGCACAAAAGGCACGAGAAAGCCTCCACAAGGTCCCCACGAAGGTTGTGTCTGTTTTGGCAGAGAAAGTGCAGATACTCAGACGATGGAACAATAACGTTGTTAAAGACGAGTTCAGAGTTATCGTTCTGCGTGATTGTGTGTGGAAACGGAAGCTTGCCGTACTTCGGGGGAACCGCGAAGTCCAGACCCGAATTGATGATGTAGACGAGATTGTAGTGAAGTTTCGGATGACACGCAATCGGCAGGTGGGGAGGATCAACGAATGACAATACTTTGGACAAAAAATCAGTGTGAAAACACTGATATTGGACGATTGGAGTATATTTACCGATCACATAGTTCACAAAATATAGACCTGCATCAATAATTTTCGGGTATGGTGACGATAACAGTGTGCCAATACTGTCAATAAACCCAGTCCACGTTCCGTTTCCGTTGGGAAGAAGATAGTTCAGAAAATGTCTTGGATTGTTGGAGATGTACCAAATTGGATGAAGATTCTTCAAGAAAAGGACTGCTTCGTCTTGGAGGGAATCTTCCAACGGATATTCGGCCTTGATAAGCGAGACAAGCGAGGCGTACAATTCTGATTGGTACTCGAAAGTTGATCTTTGCTTCGAGTATTTCAGCCAGAGAGACAAGCAATCTGGAACGATTGTCGCAAGATCAACAGATGGGTGTGTGTTGTGAGGTCCATAGCTTGCCAGACTCAGACGTGTCATGGTTGAAATGAAAAGCGAGAAAAGATCGACCCATGATCCAAGCAATGACAAGAAAATAGTTGATTCTTCATGGTTACTCTGCACAATTGCAGCAATGATCAGGTTACTCATCAAAACGAGTGCAGCTCAGATGGATTGTCTAAACCATGAATTGTCAATCCGAAAACAAAGAGAACTCAGAGTGTCAAGTACCCTCCCCACTCCCTCCCCTCCCCCACATAGAACTTGTTCATGAACTCCACCCAATGCAGCCGAAGACAGTGCAGGAACGCACTCAGCCCTTCCATCCCACACAGCACAGCCGCCGTCGCTCCAATCAACGCTGGCATCCCAATCACTGACCCAAACACAGGCACCTTCCGAGCCACCAGAATCGACAGGTAATCGAAGAACACTTCCGACAGCTGCGAATGCGCAAGCGACAGCGCCCACAGACGCAGGTAGCTCGCTGTGTTCGACACACACCCCAACACGTACTCGATCGTGTCGATCACCAGGTGCACGAACAGACCCGAGTCGAACGCCGGCTCCTGCTCCTCCCATTCTCTCCCGCTCCTCTCGTCGCCGTCCCCGTCCCCTTCCCCGCCTGCCTTCCCTTCTTCCGCTTCTGTCGTGCTCGTCGCAAGCGACGTCGGGGTCAGTGTTCCATATCGCTCTTTCTGCTTCTCTTCCTCTCCAAATTCAGACGAAAGAAACCAGATGTGTAAGCCGAGATTTTGTGCGCGGTGAGGGGAGGGTGGAGAAGTCGAGAGAGCGTGGATCGAGTGCTGACATGTGATGTTGTCTCGGCAGAGTGTTGGCATCCAGACAGACCCGCACGGACAGCGTCTGTCATCTTTCGAGAGCAGCGAAGATGCGTTTGGGTGTGGGTGAGAGAACCAGCAAGAGGAGTGGGGGTGACAACGAGAAAGACAAAGAGACCTGAAATAAGACGCACGATCACGGGATGGAACAGTTGAGCTGTGTCCGTTGGATGTTGTGGAAAGCGGTGTCTCCTCGTCGAGTAGCTTCTGCGAGGCTGCAGTAGACGCAACGAGTGATGGGCTCGCACGTTCCAGGTGGCCATCGACATCATCCGATCCTCGACTCCATTCTTCACAACAACCTCATCGCATCGGCGGCCTATTCTCTCAGTTCATCACCAACTCAAAGACGGCTGGAGCAGAAGAGAAGTCGATGCAGGCAGGGCGAAGGGGAGTGTCTCGTCGGTCCTGTTCGTCGGCAGCGTGACCCACTCGAGGGCAGGGTTGGTTGGAGGAAGGTGACGGCCAATGGGCTTCGCCTGCTTCGGTCGGGATGCGACAGACTGAGTGGTGTTGCCCTGGTTCACGTTTGTGCTGATCATCTTTCGACAGTCTGTTCTCCTTCTTCTTCTTCTTCTTCTTCTTCTTCTTCTTCTTCTTCTTCTTCTTCTTCTTCTTCTTCTTCTTCTTCTTCTTCTTCTTCTTCTTCTTCTTCTTCTTCTTCTTCTTCTTCTTCTTCTTCTTCTTCTTCTTCTTCTTCTTCTTCTTCTTCTTCTTCTTCTTCTTCTTCTTCTTCTTCTTCTTCTTCTTCTTCTTCTTCTTCTTCTTCTTCTTCTTCTTCTTCTTCTTCTTCTTCTTCTTCTTCTTCTTCTTCTTCTTCTTCTTCTTCTTCTTCTTCTTCTTCTTCTTCTTCTTCTTCTTCTTCTTCTTCTTCTTCTTCTTCTTCTTCTTCTTCTTCTTCTTCTTCTTCTTCTTCTTCTTCTTCTTCTTCTTCTTCTTCTTCTTCTTCTTCTTCTTCTTCTTCTTCTTCTTCTTCTTCTTCTTCTTCTTCTTCTTCTTCTTCTTCTTCTTCTTCTTCTTCTTCTTCTTCTTCTTCTTCTTCTTCTTCTTCTTCTTCTTCTTCTTCTTCTTCTTCTTCTTCTTCTTCTTCTTCTTCTTCTTCTTCTTCTTCTTCTTCTTCTTCTTCTTCTTCTTCTTCTTCTTCTTCTTCTTCTTCTTCTTCTTCTTCTTCTTCTTCTTCTTCTTCTTCTTCTTCTTCTTCTTCTTCTTCTTCTTCTTCTTCTTCTTCTTCTTCTTCTTCTTCTTCTTCTTCTTCTTCTTCTTCTTCTTCTTCTTCTTCTTCTTCTTCTTCTTCTTCTTCTTCTTCTTCTTCTTCTTCTTCTTCTTCTTCTTCTTCTTCTTCTTCTTCTTCTTCTTCTTCTTCTTCTTCTTCTTCTTCTTCTTCTTCTTCTTCTTCTTCTTCTTCTTCTTCTTCTTCTTCTTCTTCTTCTTCTTCTTCTTCTTCTTCTTCTTCTTCTTCTTCTTCTTCTTCTTCTTCTTCTTCTTCTTCTTCTTCTTCTTCTTCTTCTTCTTCTTCTTCTTCTTCTTCTTCTTCTTCTTCTTCTTCTTCTTCTTCTTCTTCTTCTTCTTCTTCTTCTTCTTCTTCTTCTTCTTCTTCTTCTTCTTCTTCTTCTTCTTCTTCTTCTTCTTCTTCTTCTTCTTCTTCTTCTTCTTCTTCTTCTTCTTCTTCTTCTTCTTCTTCTTCTTCTTCTTCTTCTTCTTCTTCTTCTTCTTCTTCTTCTTCTTCTTCTTCTTCTTCTTCTTCTTCTTCTTCTTCTTCTTCTTCTTCTTCTTCTTCTTCTTCTTCTTCTTCTTCTTCTTCTTCTTCTTCTTCTTCTTCTTCTTCTTCTTCTTCTTCTTCTTCTTCTTCTTCTTCTTCTTCTTCTTCTTCTTCTTCTTCTTCTTCTTCTTCTTCTTCTTCTTCTTCTTCTTCTTCTTCTTCTTCTTCTTCTTCTTCTTCTTCTTCTTCTTCTTCTTCTTCTTCTTCTTCTTCTTCTTCTTCTTCTTCTTCTTCTTCTTCTTCTTCTTCTTCTTCTTCTTCTTCTTCTTCTTTATCATCAAGCTGCATACTTGTTCGCCATCTGATCACGATGTGGGATCGATTGCTCACCAGGTCTTGCTCGCCAACTCCATCCAATCGCTTCGCTACGCTATATTCGAACGGATCCCGCTGTGGTTTGCAGTTTCCGATGATTCCCCTACCATGTTTTACAGATGATCAATACACCGTGTGTGGGGTGTTGAATCATCCGAGAAAGGCGGTTTCGATGTGTCATTCGAGATCTTCCTCGTTCGTGAAGTCCACATTCGATCCCAGTTTCTGTGAGAGAGAGTGACACTCTTTCACAAGTTCTTCACCATAAACTCCGTTCTCGTCTTGTTTCAGCATCTGTTCGATTGCGCTTTTGAATCCTTCTGAAAAGAGAGCTTGCATCATCCGTTTCCCAGATTTGACCACTTCTGGGCCTTCTCTCATCCATTCTCCGAGTGAACGATTGATGTTGTCGAGATTCATCCAAAGAGCATGATCAATTTCGACGATTGAGAGGCAACTTGAGAATGACATCGCAATCGGAGATGCGAGGACATATTCCAGTGTTGGATGATGATATGGACTGATTCGAACGTGTGTGCACAAAAGGGATACAAAAGAGTCGAGGAAGTCCCGATTGAGGATGGATCGATTTGAGATCAGAAATGCCACAATAGGAGACGATGGGAGCACGACCTTCTGAAAGATCATTTCACGATGGTTGAATTCATCAACTGCAGCAGTGAGACCTATATCGATGAGTGAGGAGGGAAATGCGAGATAGACACAATAATTTGTGATTCGAACAAGGCCGTGGATGATATTTCGACGTTCTGGGAGAGACAGTGTGTGTGGTTGAATGGTGGCGAAGACATTGCTGATCATGTCCGATTCCACGAGAAGTCTTTTGCTTGCGGTTGTTGAAAATTGAGCAATCGCATGGAGGAATGTGATTGTTGATGTCACGACAGTCGGGTGGGGAGATGCCAACAGAGTGAAGAAGCTGTCATGAAAAGGAGAAGGTGATCCGATTGAAGAGGGAACGAGTGCTGTCAGGACGTTGCGTGCGAGAGCAAATGCGTCGAATCCCCAATCGGATTCCGGTAGGAGTCGGGCAGCTCTGTCAGCAAGCGCTTTGTCAATCGGGCGGATCGTGTTTACAAGCTCAACGAGTACATTCCAAATGATTGTTTCACTAAAGTATGCTTCTGCTGGATAAAGCTCGAAATCGAGGAAGGGATCACGTTGCTTGACGATCGTCCGATCTGATTCGGATGGAGATGACTGACATACGCTCTGCTCGAGCACTTCGTAAGTTTCAATGATCTTCTTTTGGAGCTGGTCTGGTGTCCCAACCAACTGCACCAAAACGTGAAGTGGAAACGCGATCAGCATGCACGTGATTTTGCCTGCATAATCGTCGGATTTGTCCATGTCGAGGACAATCGGGTAGATGTACTCTCCGATCGTCTGTTTCTGATCATCTTCTGATTTGTTGGCGAGCTCCGTTTTGTCGAATGGTGGGAAGTTTCTCGACGAGATTTGAGTTTGTTGTGGTTGAGGGTTCGGGGCAGGTCGTGGCTGATTCTGAGCACTATTTCGGGGCTGTCTGTTCTGGTATCTTTGCTGGCCCATCTGGCCTCTTCCCTGCTGCTGGGGAGGATAGCCTTGCTGCGGCATCTGCTGAGCCATCTGTGGATTCATGTAGTTGTATTGCATTGGAGACCCACCCATCATATTCTGTCCGTACGGCATCATCGGGTATTGACCCATCGGCGGCATCATGTATTGGGGAGGGTTCCCTGGCTGATTCATTGTCTGCATTTGAGGCATGCCCATGAATGCTCCTTGTGGCGCTGGTTTCTTCATTCGTTGGTTCTTCGGGACGAACAGTTCCACAAACATTTTTCCGAACCCGTCTATGTCTTGCATGTGGATCTGGCTGATTGCTCGTTGTGCCTGAGACATATCTTCCATCACAACGTTTGCCCAGGTCCTTCCCTTGTCCAGATGCGGAAGGCATTCAATCACATTTCCGTAATGATTGAAAAGTTCTCGCAGTTTGTCCTTTGCCTCAGGACGGAATCCACGAACGTAAAGAGTGGTGTGGGTGTTGTTCTTCTCGCAGATGATGTCGCCAGCTTTGGTTGGATCGTCACCCGCTTTGAACAGCCCAGTTGCGCACACTTTCTTTCCATTGAGCCCGCGCTCGCAATTTCTTGCTTCTTCGTCTTTTTCAAATTCCACAAATGCTGTTCTTTGTGAGCCTGTTGATCCCCTCACGCTCATTTTCACGATCTTTCCAAATGGCGAGAGGAGTGTTCGGATGATTTCTTCATTTTCCAGATATGGGTGATTCTAAATGAAAAGTTACAAAAGACTATGGTGCGTCTCAAAAAAAAATTTTTTGTAGAATTAGCTGTCAGAGGTTTTCAGGACAGAAAAGTGCTAAATTTTGGAGATTTTGTTTTGATCGCGTTCGAGAGAGCCCTATTCTGATTGGGGCTTTTTTTCACATTTATTTCCCCGAAACGTGCCAGAAAATCAACCGATGGTGTAAAACGATATAAAAGAACGGAAATGTGAGAAAAAAGCGAATCAAAAGCACGAATCATTCAAAAAGTCTTGAAAAACATGGATTGACTTCCTCGCGTCAGAGAGGCAATATCTTCATAAAGGAATCCGAAAACGTTCATATGGTATTTTTGAGGCGAATTTGTGAATGGATATCATTTTTGAGGGTTACAATAGAAGAGGGAGGAAGATCGGAATTCACAAGTCAACTGTTTGAGGGGAAGAACGGGATCACCAGATCTGAATGAGAAAGTTGAAGGAAAAGAGTTGGAAAACCTCAAAATTGCAATCAATCAATGAGATGTCAAGTTTCGTTGTTGGATCGAAGATGATGGAAACAAAGACTTGGAAAGCGAAGATGAGAATATATATCCTGTTCAAGCGATGGTTTTCCGCTTCAAAGTTTGTGGTAAAACGAGATACTTGAACATGTTTGGAGGTATAGACAAGTCTGGGTGAAAAATGTCGACTGAATGCAGAACTCAGATACAAAAGAATGTATGAAGAGTCAGAAGGACAAAAAACACCTTCATCATGTCGAGGGGAGGAGAATATGAGCGCTCTGAAAATTGCAGAGAGTTTCTGCACGTCTGGCAGAAGAAAATACGCGGGTAACAATTCATTTAGAATCACCCATATTGCAAGCCAGCTCCTTTCAGCACAACACTGCGAGGAGACGACATAATATGATGGGCTGATGATGTCACGTCCGATGCTGCGGCCCCACCGGCACCAATGCCAGTTCCTGCTGGTCCATTTGGATTCGGTTGAAATGTTGAAGGGTTGTACGGACTGACAACAATTTCAACGCCACTGAGGTTGATTGGTGATTGTTGGATCAGGAGTTCAGCTGGTAGAAACAGAGAGTAAAAGGCAACAAGAGGAAAAGAGATGGGGAAGATGGGTGATTCTAAATGAATTGTTACCCGCGTATTTTCTTCTGTCATATGAGCAGAAACTCAATACAATTTTCAGAGCGCTCATATTCTCCTTCATTCGACATGATTAAGGTGTTTTCCATTTTTCTGACTCTTCATCCAATCTTTTCCGTCTGATTTCTTCTTTCAGCGATCCTTCTTCGCTCAAACTAACACGTTCCCCCAAAATTGTGCAAGTACCTCGTTCTAACACATCATTTGAAGCTGACCTCCATCGTTTGAACAGTGTATATATTCTCATCTTCGCTTTCCAAGTCCGTTTTATTTCAACTCAGATCTATCAATGACACTTGACATCTCTATGTTTTATTGTGATTTCGAGTTTTTTCATCTCTTTTCCTTCAGCTGTATCATTCAGATCTGGTAGTCTCGTTCTTCTCTTCTCACAGTGAACTTGCGTTTTCTGATCTGCCTCCCTCCTCTGTAGCAAACCATTAAAAGTGTCGTTCCTTCATTTCCACGTCACAAACACGCCATTCTGACACACACCAGAAATTTCATAGAGATCTTTTATGTTTGAAGTGAGATATCCAAAATAAGCTTTTCACGGTTTTTTGGATGATATATGTTTTCAATTCGCATTTCTCTCACAAATCCGTTTTTTTATGTCGTTTACCACCACCTCTTTGATTTCTGAAACGTTGTGAAGAAAAAAAAGTGATAAAATGTCCAGATCCTATAAGAGCTCAATCGAACGCGATCAAAGCAAAATCTACAAAATTTAGCACTTTTCAGTCCTGAAAGCAGATGAATGCAAATTGTGCAATTTTTAATTTTTTGTAACGCACCATAGTGTAAAGTAACATTTCATTTAGAATCACCCAGATGGTGCAAGTTGAGAAGTGGTGAATATCAGACCATCTGCTGCATTCTTCAGCCCGATAATATAATTGATGAAACGACGTTCGCTTTTTGCGGATGTGGACCCACAGCCAAGCGTTTGCAGCTGGAGAATCGAATTCTGGCCAAACTTCTCTGTCAGGAATGAAACAAGCTCCTTCTCGGTGACCGCAACTGGAACGTTCTTTAGGTACACACGTTGGTTTTGATATGGTTCTAAATTAAGGAGATAACAAATTGTGAGAGAGGTTGGAAGGAGATGACGAGATCGTGAAGAATGAATGTATTCAGGAGATATAAGTTAGTTTATGAAGCAAAGAATGCATAAAGTCCAGGTAAATGAGAGAATATTCCTGTCATTGTCGGGTGAAAATGAAAAGATGTATTCTGCCGATTCAAGAGAGATCAGAACCACACAACGCTTTTGAAGACTCGTCCTGAGGCAATCCTCCGTAAAGATGTGTTCGACATATACCTATACCTGTCTGACATGACAGGACAGACCTATTTTTCGCAAAATCGTTGACATGTCATGACATGAAGGTTTTTAAGTATGGGTCCGAGATCTTTTCACTTTTCCTTGAATAAGATGATAATCATGTCAATTCGAAATCCACCAGACATTATTGTGACTTTAGTCCAGTTTGATGTTGCAAGTGTTGTAATTTACTGCCTTCTCAGTCAAATCATCACATTCTTATGTGAATCATGGGATGATCGTGAGCCACATGCTGAACAGGCTATTTCTGCTCTTCTATCGGATTTCTTCGATAATCTGTTGTCCATCAGTGCATTCTGATTAGGAACTTAACACAATCTCATCCTGGTGGCGACAGTCGATTTCTTGATGACTTTCCGTGTCTTTACGACAAGATTAGAACGATTCTGTATGACTTTTTCCTGTTCACAGCATCATTGTGGTAGTTTTCCAGATTTTGGTCATCACACTCACACCGATCACAAGTCGTCTCCAAGTCATCTGACAGCTGTCATTGACCTGCAAAGAACAGAACCACGAGACACAAATTTGCTTTTTTCACAAATACACATCAAATCGACATCCTTCTTTTATACAAGCAGACCTAGATTTGTTCAATCCCCATTCCACATGTGCCTCTGTCAAAACATCATCCTCGATTCTTGAATTCGCTCGTTAATTCGTCTGAATGTTCATTCAACCGACATTCTCATGATCTGTATGCCCTCTTGACTACTTTTCTTCATTATTTTCCCGTTGATCAGCCTTTTCTATCACAGAACAGCGAGTCTCTCTACATTACCACAAAATCCGGTGATATCTGCATGAGAAGAGGGATTCAAACCATGTTCCTGCTTTTTCAGTGGTATATCGCTTTTTTCATCGTTCATCTTCTTTAGAGTCCACATCTCTCCTCCTCGCCGTGACAACGTTGATTTTAATTCACATTGTTCAGTGAACCGACCTCGACTCTTCAATGATGAAAAAAGCGATAGTAGTGATCCAATCAAACCATCTCTCTTGTCTCTACAGTCTTGATCCGTCTGTCACACGATCCAATTACCAACCTACTTTTTCGCATCATCTTTGAGATATATCTCAACAAACAGTCTTATTCTGTCTTTTTTGACATTGTATGTTCCAATACAGAAATTTTAAAATCACATTTCATCATCATTACATTGTTGTTTTGAATTTTTCATCAAGCACTACCGCATCAGTCTCTACCGGAATGGCTTTCCAAATCGAAGGAAAATGATATTTCAACATGTTTCAAACTCCCCAGAGCACAATCCGAGAGCTTGACAAGATAATGTTGTGATCAAATCCCATAGACCGAAATTATTGACATTTTGACATCCAAAAAACTCTGTCACACAGGTATACATATACCTGTCTGACATGACAGGACAGACCTATTTTTCGCAAAATCGTTGACATGTCATGACATGAAGGTTTTTAAGTATGGGTCCGAGATCTTTTCACTTTTCCTTGAATAAGATGATAATCATGTCAATTCGAAATCCACCAGACATTATTGTGACTTTAGTCCAGTTTGATGTTGCAAGTGTTGTAATTTACTGCCTTCTCAGTCAAATCATCACATTCTTATGTGAATCATGGGATGATCGTGAGCCACATGCTGAACAGGCTATTTCTGCTCTTCTATCGGATTTCTTCGATAATCTGTTGTCCATCAGTGCATTCTGATTAGGAACTTAACACAATCTCATCCTGGTGGCGACAGTCGATTTCTTGATGACTTTCCGTGTCTTTACGACAAGATTAGAACGATTCTGTATGACTTTTTCCTGTTCACAGCATCATTGTGGTAGTTTTCCAGATTTTGGTCATCACACTCACACCGATCACAAGTCGTCTCCAAGTCATCTGACAGCTGTCATTGACCTGCAAAGAACAGAACCACGAGACACAAATTTGCTTTTTTCACAAATACACATCAAATCGACATCCTTCTTTTATACAAGCAGACCTAGATTTGTTCAATCCCCATTCCACATGTGCCTCTGTCAAAACATCATCCTCGATTCTTGAATTCGCTCGTTAATTCGTCTGAATGTTCATTCAACCGACATTCTCATGATCTGTATGCCCTCTTGACTACTTTTCTTCATTATTTTCCCGTTGATCAGCCTGTTCTATCACAGAACAGCGAGTCTCTCTACATTACCACAAAATCCGGTGATATCTGCATGAGAAGAGGGATTCAAACCATGTTCCTGCTTTTTCAGTGGTATATCGCTTTTTTCATCGTTCATCTTCTTTAGAGTCCACATCTCTCCTCCTCGCCGTGACAACGTTGATTTTAATTCACATTGTTCAGTGAACCGACCTCGACTCTTCAATGATGAAAAAAGCGATAGTAGTGATCCAATCAAACCATCTCTCTTGTCTCTACAGTCTTGATCCGTCTGTCACACGATCCAATTACCAACCTACTTTTTCGCATCATCTTTGAGATATATCTCAACAAACAGTCTTATTCTGTCTTTTTTGACATTGTATGTTCCAATACAGAAATTTTAAAATCACATTTCATCATCATTACATTGTTGTTTTGAATTTTTCATCAAGCACTACCGCATCAGTCTCTACCGGAATGGCTTTCCAAATCGAAGGAAAATGATATTTCAACATGTTTCAAACTACCTAGAGCACAATCCGAGAGCTTGACAAGATCATGTTGTGATCAAATCCCATAGACTCAAATTATTGACATTTTGACATCCCAAAAAACTCTGTCACACAGGTATAGTTCGACATTTCTTACACGAACACCATACTGCTATCAAATGAGGTCTAACTCATTTCAAGTGAACCATTCGAGAAAGATCCAAAAGGTGGGCTGATAAAATCCCCTTTTGACATTGATCAAACAATAATTATGACATTGATTCTCTTCACCCTTACAACATTCATTTTCTCGACCGACGGTGATAGTAGTTATAGAAGCGAATAGAGAACCAATCTGAAATTGTCATTGAAATCAAAACTAAAAGTCAACGCCGATTGACCAATTTTGAATCTTGTATTAAAAGGAATTTATGACATTTTGATGACATCAATATTTGGCCTAAATTCTAAAATAATGGCCAAAAAGGACCTCGTGAAAAGTGTCCTTTTGAAGCTTTTTGAGTACTTTCCAAAACAAAGTCGATTTCTTTTTTATTCAATTTTTAATTTGGATAAAATGAGTTGCGTATTAACACCAAATCAACTACAGGAAATATTGGACAAAGAAAATTTGAAGATGAAAGTTCCACCAACTCTCAATCGACAAGGAACAACATATCTCACATCGAGCACTTTCGAATATTATCACGAAGATAAACCAGATGACATTTATCGAGTGTACTTACAGCGTTTTGTCAAAGGATCTAGACCACACACGAATCGCCAGAGATACATTCAAGTATCCAATTGTTGCACGAAAGCAAAGTTTCTCGAGTCAATGAAAACGAAAATTGTGAACTCATTTCTGAATACAAGTATGCTGATTCACTTGTCACATACCGGTACGAAGGAGTCGAATGGAAAGTGATTCCATCGAAATGGATGAAGGGATATCGAGCTCATAATTGTCAACGAAAACATTACACACAATCGTTTGTTGAAAATGAATTGAAAAAGAGAATTGTGAACTCATTGGAACATACAAAAGGTACTTGAGCCATTCAAATATCGCGATTTACGAACAAAGAATGAGTATTACGTTCGCTTGGACAATTGGTTGTATTTTGGAGACCGTCCTCACTTGAAAAGTACCATGAAAGGTCTTGAAACTACTGAAAATCTATTTTGACCACAAATCACTGAAATCCAAAGTGAGAACCATTTCGAAAATTCTGAAAAAATTCTAAAATCTCGGGGACAATGTAGGTCATCGATCAAAAAGAGGTTTGATCAAAATCGGTTGGGAATTCGTCGAACTGCGTACCGAACTTTAGTACAAAAGTAACCAAAAGTCGATGTTGCGATTTTGCTACTATGAACTGCTTTATGTCTCAAATTGTGTTCAAACACGTTTGATTGCGACGGAAATCATTTTGAAAGGTAGGATTTTTGATAAAAGCACTTCTGAGATTTTTGGTTTGATCAGACCCATATCCATGGTCAAAATCTCGAAATTTTTCTGGGAGGTTTGGACTTTCAGCACTATCATTTTCTGGACCACTTTCGTCCCCTATTAACGTTTTGCACTCCATTTCCTTCCCCGACGTCAGGTGACGATTCGGTGGATCACGACATTATAGTACCCGGACAAACCCGTTAGAGCGGATAAACCCGTTAACCATTCCACAGGAGCATAGCAGTCCCCCTCTTCACTAAAATTATCCTTCCACTTCCCGTTCATTACTCTCTTCATTATTTTTAAAATAGGAGGTACTGTTGAAAGAATGATTGTGAAATGGAATGAGAAAAATGTAAGTCGAAATGTGCTCGGAACTTAGCCAATGTCTTCCCAGGCGTCCAAGGGATGGTACATTGAGATGCAACCTCTTTGTACTCAGCATCACATGCAGGGTGTCGTGGCTGGTCATTCATCGATTTGAAATGACCCATAGACCTCGATCAAACGACTGAACAAGAGACCAATCATTTCAGAATTCTACCGATTACTTTCTTTTCCACACAACATATCAGTCGTCAGAATAAAAGGATCAATGTGAAGTGGGGTATGTTGGTAACGGGTTTATCCGACTTAACGGGTTTATCCGGGTACTATTAGTCACCACAAGGTTCGGACACTTTTCATGAATTTTCACATTTCACTACTTTCACTTCATTTTACTCCGTTTTTACATCATTTTTAACGAACATAAGTCGACGCGAGACGTATAGCGCATTTCCTTAGTTTCATTTTGTTGGTTCTTCACTTCACTGTTTTGACGACTCTTTTCTTCACAACCTGCACACTATTAGATTTTTGCCCCGATTTTCACATATTGCGCCTTCTTTCTCGTTGTTAGAGGAAGGTGTGCTCAAATTTTCAGAATTTTTGTCGGATAGTTGTCTCAAAATTTCACTTTTTGATTCGTCATTTCACAGCTTTTCACAGTGTTTGCATGTTTGAACACCACTTCAGCCCTTCTTTCTCACATCATTCTCTCCCCATTTCACATCTGATCTGTTCATCATTCCTCTTCATTTTGCTCAATTCACTTCCATTTTGTGGGCCGTTCTCACTTCACTAGCACATCATTTTAGTCGAGTTTTCATCACTGTTTTCACAAAAACAGAGTGAAAGCGAAAGAAGCATGAATGAAACGGGCAAGTCTGAAACTGAGAGGAGATTGACGAACGTGAAAATGACGTGAAATGTGGCACCAATAGTGAAAATGTCGCTTGTGTTTGGTCCTTTTTGCTTAAAAACATCAAAAAGTGCTCAAAAAGTATGTGAAATGATGAAGATTACGGAAAAATTCCGAGATGTGAAGTGAGCCGTTGAACGGCGGATCTCTGCAAAGTCCGGAAAACTCAGTAAACGGGAATTAGTGTGTTGTATTCGAGAAAAGTTTAGTTGAAAGAAACATGAATGAAATGGCTTTTAAGGATAATCAACGAGAAAACGAGGACTGAAGTGAGGTCAAAATGAAAACATAACGAGTGAAAATGAAGTGGCAATTCAATCAAAAACGAGTGAAACAGAGCTGAAAAAGAAGAAAGAAAGGAAAGTGGCATCGTTTTTACATAAAAGTTTCGAGATCCACGACCGATCCTGAAACTCCGCATAACTCTGCAAAGTTCGGAAAGGAAAAAACGGAGCATACCTCGATGATCTCCAACTTCAGGAGATTCCAAAACGCGAAGAATCGGAACGAAACTATCACTTGTGAGAAATCAGTGATCGAACCCATTGATCCTCGATTCTGGTGAAAAATCCAAAACTGAGAAAACAACGAAAGAAAATCTAATTCTGAATTTTTTAATTTGTATTAAATGAATCCAACTGCGATGTACAAGGAAAGACGTCGAGTATGTTCAGAACAAGCATTAATTGAATCAATGAGAGAAGAGGCACGTTCACTAGTCTCTGAGTATGATAATGTAATGTGCCGGTGACGTATGTTCGCGAGGGAGTTGAATGGAGAATAAAACCAAAGTTGTGGAATCAAGGAAACAGACCTCACATTGCAAAACGTCGTCACTACACTCAATCATTCGTCGAAAATGAACTGAAGAAATACAATTGCGAGCTCGTAGGTGAGAACACGAAAGTTCTGGTTCCATTCACATATCGAGAGATTGGTGGAAGTGAAGTGTTCAGAATTAGACTTGATGCATGGCTGACTGCGAAGAAAAGCCCCATCTGAGAAAACAGAAATAAACGCTCAACTTTTTATTTTTAGTTTTTTTGTTAAGTAAATGGCACTGCTACAATAGAAAGAATTCAAAATTCGAGACCTCTTTCCGAATACACAATTTCAATTTATTGATGGTCGAACGTATATTCCAGACAGCACAAATTATCAACATCATCGTTCATTTCTTCTGAATATGCTTCAACACAGATCTCGAGTTTCCACATCCAACAAAGAATCTCGATCTCAATCTCATTCCAGATTTTATTGAACAAGTTAAACTTCGACAACAGATGGCGTCAGAAGATCGACTCGCTCACCGAATGATCGTGAAACATGAAAGCAAATCCAAGAGTGAACAAAGAAGAACTGAAGAAGCAAGTGTTCAGAATGACATGGAAACTGAAATCAATTGAAGAGAAGTTGTTGGATCATTGGATGAAGAATCTATTGATCATTCAGAAGAAAAAACAAATGGAAAAAAGAAGTGCAGACATTTGATGGATTTGAAGAATGCATATTACTTGCTGAACCGCGTGACAAAGTAGCATTCAATTCTTGTCTCATGGATGCACGAAGGAAGTTCAAAAGGTCAGAAGTCGAGAAGGTTGAAGATAATGGAAAACCATATCAACTGTACTTCCACAATCATCTGAAGAACGTTGAAGAAATCAACCTTCATCAAAGCAGTGTTCGACAAGGGATCATCCATTCAAGATTGTGTATTGACTTTGGAAAGATTATTGAGAGAAAGACAAAGATGAGACAACTTACAAGACTTCAGACCAGAACTGGAGAACACATCAGAAGAGTTTCCCAACTGTGATCAGAAGTGCAGGAGACATCACTGGAGTATTCCAAATATGCAATCAATCTCATCAAAGAATCCCGGGAGAGAGCACTAATGGATACAAAGACAATGTACATTGCACATCCCACTCTATTCTTGTTGCTGTGTACAGATTTCCAGTTGCAGGAAAAGCAAATGCGATTCTCACTGAACACATCAAAACGAGAAATGTTCGATTACATCGATTCTGAGTTCAACATTTGTTTCTTTCAATCATTGTCGGTCCCTCCACACTTCCTGAGGGTTCCAGGGAAGAAGATATCAATCAACATGAGAAACGTTGAAGCAAAAGATTGTTCGCAGAATCGAAGAATCTGACCCACCTTCGACCACATCAATTAAGTGAACATTTGCGAAAATATCCTGGATTTGATATTGCATGACATTTGAGAAAGCAATGCAACTATTCAATATACAGTTCACATTTATGAATTTGACGAGACAAAGCTATTTCCTAAGTCAATCGTATGTCAACGAAATGATGATGCTCGTGTTCTCCCTTCTGATGATTCCACTGACAGCAACTCTCGTTCATGTCATGTTGTTGATCCTGAGAAAATCACTGGATACAAACTCTGTCCTTACTGTCAGTCAAGAGATTCCAAGTCAAGGATTCTCACTTCAAGACATACTACGAGAAACATCTCAAAGAGTGCAAAGGCTTGATGGAAAACATGTGAAGAAGATCACTCTTGACAAAACACCAAGACCATATGTTCCATATATTCTCAACAATAGAACAAATGAATTACTGATGGCTCATAAAAGACAAGCCCGAATTCAAACCAACACAACACTACATCACTTACGATTTCAGAGCGATGGAAGATCTCATTCTTGACAATCTCTTCACTGATGACAACACACAGTTGATCTCACACTTGAAGCTCTCTCCGTTGCATCAACAATCAAAACACAATCAGGTGTGGAAGTCAATCTACTTTGATCTTCGAAATGGAAAGGACTTTGTGGAAACAATGGATCAGAGCTCTTCAAATTTGCTAAAACTGTTCGAGAGGACAACTACTATGAAGATCAGAAATACCCTCTCAGAATGAAGTCAGTGTGATTGGATTCAACAGTTCCAGACATCAATCTCATCTTCCGTGATCTCGTTGACAAGAGTTGGAAAGTGGTGAGCTTCCTTGGATCCACAACAGAAGTACAAACAAGTATTGATCAGACACGAGAAGACACAACAGGTACTTCGATTCATTGACATGATGTCGTACACAGGACCAATGACTTTGGATAATGCAGTGAAGGCTTTGGAGGAAACACTCTCGCCGAGAGCTCGACGCCTTGCAAAGGCAAAGACAACACTTCAGAAATCATTCTTTGCTTACGAATCCTTCGACTCATCAGACTACGACACAGTACTGAGCAAACCAAGAACCATTCTCTAAATATGAATTCTATTCGAGTCTGAACAACAGTGAGATGTCCGACAGTGATTACCAATTGTACCTTGCTAGGAACAAACAAGGATTCAAGAACAGATGGGATTACCTCAAGTTCTACAACATAAAGAGACGTCAGATGCGGTTGCACCATTGGATAATCTGATTGCTCTGAACTTCCAATACAAAGTGGACATGTTGCAATCTCTCACTATCAGCAAATGCTTCAGCAATCAAGTACCTTGTGCCTACAAGGATTTCGATATCGATGATGATTTCAATGGAGTGGATCAATCTGGAGAAATAAAAATCACCAAACAATGCAAGTACAAGGTTGCATCGTACATTTATCAAGACCAGAAAGCACATCGCAGCACTGATAAAAATGTCACTGAAGCAGACTATGAGTGGTTTGTTCAATGCAAGAGAGTGTGCTATATCTGCAAGTCACTTCTCACAAGCAGTTCGACCAACACTGGATCGAATCGACAATTCGGAAGGTCATTCAAAGAACGTCAAGATCTGCTGTGATTACTGCAACACGTACAAGTCAGACAAGATGAACATCTCACACGATTGAGAATTCAACTGAAGAGTACTGTATTTGGAAATCGTCCTTTGATGTCAGCACAAGACCACCACCATAAACTGAGCAGCAGTGACTGGTGGATTATCGAATGTTCAGCACAGACAGAACATCAAAGGCGACTGTCAATCCACTTCCCTTGCCAGAGAAGGAAGGTCTTGTCAAAAGATACCGAACATAAAATGACTCATGTCTGTGGTGTGATTTGATTTCAATTCACTGTATCCAAGTGCTTTCTCCTCAATCAAAGAACAAGAACAGAGTCCGTACACTAAACACACAATGTACATGCCAGGAAGATGTCTGTACACTGGCAGGAGACAAAAGAATGTCGAGAGATCATCGAGAACAAAGAATCAGAAGACATTGTTCGTTTGCAGGAGCTGAAAGGACACATCGATGAAAGTACATAAATGATTTCATTAACTTCCACCAATCTTCAGAAACATTTATTTGTCAATTACGACTGAAAACATTACCGGAGAAGACTTGTTCGTTGATGAAGAAACATGGATTGAAGACTGATGACAAACAAGAAACTGACTCAACTCTTGAGCACTCACGATCAGTATTTGTTCTTTTCGACATACTATCTGTGGTTCCTCATCGACTATTGCCACTTCATAATTGATGACGTAAAGAGTAGTGTGATGGTGTTCTCGAGACATGCAGGATTTGAACCATTTGTGACTTCATTTATGAATGACAGAATAGAAGCAATGAAGGTTGAAACAAAGGGAAGGAACAATTCTATAAAACGAACTTGGATAGGAAGTTATGGATACGATGGAATAGACACTGAGAGTTTAAAGCTCAATCACAATCTGCAATGAGAAGGGCATATTTGGAAATGAAGTGAAAGGATTTGGCGACAAGAGATCAATGGGGACTACATTTGTGATTGAGAGACAGAGAAGCCTTGCCTCTTAAACAGAAGCACTGCAAGAGCAGATTTCCCACTCGACAATGCAGTTCTGGTATCTGAATTTCATCTACAATTTCTGTACAGAGTGTCTAGATATGGAACAGATTCACTTCTGTAGGGGAGACACTGACTCTGCATGCTGGGCAATTAGAGTGGAGATCCAGATATGCTGGAATTCATCAACAATTTGAACATGTGATTGCAACAATTCTATGATACACAGATATGAATGGTTTCCCAATCC
>JARBJD010000347.1:0-75552 GCA_033064195.1 Blattamonas nauphoetae
TAAAACCCGACTTTTCCGAAAATCCCCATTTTCACAGTGTGCATCCCCATCCCGCCCATCCACAACCCCGATGCCGATCACGCAAAAACGAGGTGATTGCGATGGGATATGAGCACAATTGAGAAAAAAAAGTTTTTGAAAATCTCGGGTATATATGGAGATACAGGGTGTGCAGTGTTTCAAGAGGCCAAAGTACCAAAGTTGGTGGGCCCAGTACTCCACAACGAGGAGGGTTAGAGTCCCAAATTTAAACAGGGGTAGTTTGGTGATGTGGGGTACCTGTTTGTGTTTTTTGGAAAAATCAAGAAAACACTTTGGAATAAGTCGAAAATCGAGTTTGAGCAAAGGCAGTGTAGGCACAGTATGTGAAAAGAGTCAAATTATGAGATGCAAAAGTGGTTTTCGGCGAAATCAGATTTCAAAAAGTGTGAAAAATGGCAAATAGAGATGTTTTTAAAGGGTGCCAATATGGTTTTGGGGTGGTTTTTTTGGGGTCTTGCGTGGGTCGTGGGGCTCGTTCCAAAAATCGATCATTTTTGAATTTCCAACTTGCGAGGGGCCCGTGTGGACGGATTGCTTGTTCGATAAGGATTTCTTTCTCCAAAGTTCAATGCCACCCAGGGCTACCGCCAGCAACAAACAGGGTGTTGCGATGTCTGTGTGCGGAGATGTGGGGCGAATACGGCGAAAAAAGAGGCAAAAAGAGCGCTTTTTGAAAAATTGTGAAGGCTGCTGCGCGGGCTGGGTGAGGGAGCTATGGGAAAGGGGCATGGTAGAGTTTTGGAAGGGCTTTCGAACAAGTGTGGAGTGGGGTCTGGGGGGGTGGCTGGTTGTGGAGAAAAAGGGAAAATAAATTTTTCAAAATGAGAGAAGTATATGACAAGACCAATTCTTGGTGGTTTGTACAGTGCATTTGCCTAGGTAGGGTGGGTTCACTTTTGATTTGGCCCAAACACCCAATTGCACAGTGCGGACGCACAAAATGAACCTCGAAAAATTGTAGAGGCACTGGTCCAGGGCTAGGATGAAGGGAAAAGGGCAATTTTATTTTCTGAAATTCCGGGATGGCGAGGTGTGAATGCCACAAGGCGCCATTTTACCCACACCCCCTTTTTCTCAATGTTCGCCCTGTGCTAGTTAAATCAAACTCGTGCAAAGCAACACACCAACGAAAACCACCCAAACTCTATTCCTCGATATTTTCTACACAGACAAAACCAAGTTTGAAGTTCTGACTCCCCCGCGTTGGGGAGCAGTGTGGTCATGAAGGGGCAAAAGGAGGATTTTGTCCTTACTGTATAAATGTTAAGGAAATCTTAAGGAATTTCCCTATACACTTACACTATACATCAGTGTTTGGCTCCCTTGTATAAATGTTAAGGAATTTCTTAATAAAGTAATTCCACTGTACACTCATACAGTACTTTAGTGTTTGGCTCCACTGTATGAATGTTAAGGAATTAATATTCACTGAATGTCCCTGTACATTCATACAGTACTTTAGTATTTCTGTCCCAGTGTATAAGTACATAGGCATTTACTAATATATGCCCTTGTACAAATACATAGGAGTACATGAATTACTTAGTGTCCCAGTGTATAAATACATTGGAGTTCACTAATATTAATGTCCCAGTGTATAAATACATTGACATTTTATTAATTGCCCTTGTACATCCATACAGTGTTTTACTCTTAATGTCCTTACACAAGAACATATCAAGTAATGACTTAACATTTCATTAAGTCAACACTGCATACACATACAAGTATTTCTTTTGTTAATGTCCTATTGCACAATATGTTAACAAATGGTAAATTGACTTTAACACTTTTACCTTCTGCATTCCTTTGTACATTCATACTTAAGAACAACACAAGTTAGCAATATGTGAATGTCCATTGTACCAAATATTTACAAATTGTTTAAGAGAACTATACATAGAGAATATCAATATGACTTTAGCACTATTGACTTAATACATTTTGTACTTAGTACAATTGACTTAATACAATTTGTCCTTAGTCAAAATACTTAATACATTTTGTACTTAGTACAATTGACTTAATACATTTTGTACTTAGTCAAAATACTTAATATATTTTGTCCTTAGTCAAAATACTTCATACATTTTGTACTTAGCACAATTGACTTAATACATTTTGTACTTAGTACAATTGACTTAATACATTTTGTGCTTAGTCAAAATACTTAGTCAAAATACTTAGTCAAATATACTTTGTCAAAAATACTTTGTCAAAATACTTAAACACTTGATATTTCTTTAATGTACAATTCATCCACTAAACAAAAGAAATATTTTGCATTTCCTTATATCGATCATAGAAAGTGGGCTAAATCTCAATGGATCGTAACGTAGAGCTACTCTGCCATTTACAATCCCCACTTCATTTTAAGTCGTCTACAAAGGATCTCCGTCGCATGGATTCTCAAGCAATTATGTCTACCAACCACATCAAACATGCACAGATGCGCTGTCACACACATTCCATACTTGCCTGATGTTGACGGCTGGCCTTATCGCTGATCTACATTTCAACTACAATAAGTGCAAAACATGCAGCTCCAAGAAACACACACACATAAATGCCCCACGGTTGCCCGCACGAGCACTCTGCCTTGCATGCCGCGGATCCACACATCAAACACACTATTATCCATATCAATAACAAATCCATACAAATCTGGTCATTTACCAGACACCATTCTCGCATTAATCTGGCAAGGATTCTGACTTAGAGGCGTTCAGTCATAATCCCACGCATGGTAGCTTCGTGGCACTGGCCTATCAACCAACCACAAATACCAATTATGCGATTCAAGGGTTCCTCTCGTACTAACTTGAATTACCATCACGACAATAATTCATCAGTAGGGTAAAACTAACCTGTCTCGCGACGGTCTAAACCCAGCTCACGTTCCCTGTTAGTGGGTGAACAATCCAACACTTGGCGAATTCTGCTTCGCAATGATAGGAAGAGCCGACATCGAAGGATCAAAAGCAACGTCGCTATGAACGCTTGGCTGCCACAAGCCAGTTCTCATATTTACCAACAATAGTCAACTATTATCAATCATACAAGTCGGTATGATTTAATAATTATTTTATAATTGGGATAGGTCGTACCATACACCAAAACACATACATACATGGTCATTTTGGTGCACACCTTACCGACCGTCAAAATCATTTCTTTATAAAATGATTTATTGATTATATACATCTCTGTATATATTTCAATAACCAGGTGTGTTGCCACTTACTTCCATAAGTGACTAGCTAAATATTACATATATTTAACTGGGACTATCTAACTACATCGCAACATATTTCTATATATTCATCCCTGTGGTAACTTTTCTGACACCTCTGGCTTAACACTTGTAAAACTCAAAGGATCGTTAGGCCACGCTTTCACGGTTTGTCTTCATACTGAAAAGCAAAATCAAATGAGCTTTTACCCTTCTGTTCTACGTGAGATTTCTGTTCTCACTGAGCTCATCTTAGGACACCTGCGTTGTTGTTTAACAGATGTGCCGCCCCAGCCGAACTCCCCATCAGAAAATGTCTTTGAATGAGATCACGTAGGTACACATAGCCCGAAGACTACTATCCCCCAGAGTCGCCATACAATGTAGAACCTAGTCAAGTCGCCCCAACTAGACCCCATCATCATAAATTAAACCAACTCCTTTAACGTTTAGTTCCAGAATCATAATATGGCCTGAAATGCAATCTGCGTATAATCCGAGGACTACAAACATATCACACCAGTACACCATATAATGCTCCTCAACAATCAAATAAGTAAAATGATAATAAAAGTAGTGGTATTACACTGTCGAGGTTGCCCTCTCCCACCTATCCTATACCCTCTAAATCATTTCACAGATTCTGACTAGAGTCAAGCTCAACAGGGTCTTCTTTCCCCGCTGATTCTTCCAAGCCCGTTCCCTTGGCTGTGGGTTCGCTAGATGGTAGATAGGGACAGTGGGAATCTCGTTAATCCATTCATGCGCGTCCCTAATTAGAGGACGAGGCATTTGGCTACCTTAAGAGAGTCATAGTTACTCCCGCTGTTTACCCGCGCTTGATTGAATTTCTTCACTTTGACATTCAGAGCACTGAGCAGAAATCACAATGTGTCAACACCGTTTTCCAGCCTTCACATTGCTTTGTTTTAATTAAACAGTCGGATTCCCCTTGTCCGTTCCAGTTCTAAGTTAATCGTTTATACTCCATTAATCTCGTCTGCAGATCGAGATCTACAATCCGAAACTAACTCGCTTCGATTAAAAAGCGATTCGAGAAAATGCACCCAATTTTGCATCCAATCAAAAAGTCTCCTCTTCAATATAGACACACAATCAAGCACACTTACGACACGCGCTGCCACCCTTAAACAGACTATATCAACTCATCAGCAGACCTGTTGCCAAGCCCGCCAACAAATCAACACAATCCATCTAAATAAGTAACCCGCTTTCATCGAACCCGACGGACCGATCCTTAGAGCCAATCCTTTTCCCAAAGTTACGGATCTATTTTGCCGAATTCCCTTACCTACTTTCTTCTATCGACTAGAGGCTCCTCACCTTGAAGACCTGTTGCGGTTATCAGTACGACCTCGTGTGAAAATCATTCAGTCCCCTGTAGTTTCAAGGATCATAAAACACAATCGGACCATTTTACTTGCTATCAACAATAAATGTCTTCCTCATATAAATAGAGGGGCTCTTCCAACTGATTGGCCACTTCTCCGGTTAACCCGCTTCCATGCCCAATGCTCATGCAAATAATATTAACAACGAGCTTTATCAGTCGTTAAGAAGAAAAGAAAACTCTTCCCGATGTGTTTTCTGATGAGTACAGGCTTCTTTATGTTGCCATTTTAATTATCCACACGTAAAAGGTGAAGGAATATTAACCTTCTTCCCTTTCTGAATATGAATCCTGCTTTTACAAAATCCATTTTATATCACGGTATTTAACCGATTCATTAGGGTCGACTAACCCATATCTCAATTAGATTCATATGGAACCTTTCTTCTCTTCAGTCTTCAAAATTATCCCCCATTGAGAGGTTTCTCATTTGAATATTTGCTACTACCACCAAGATCAGCACTACAGGCTTTTCCACCATGATTCACATCATAGCTTCTAAAAAACCCGCACGCCCTCCTACACAAAATCATCATCATGATTTTGGTCGTGTATAGGTATTGTGCTGAAGCGCCATCCATTTTCAGGGCCAATTCATTCGGCAGGTGAGTTGTTACACACTCCTTAGCGGATACCGACTTCCATGGCCACCGTCCTGCTGTCTATATGAATTGACACCTTTTATGGTATCTTCATGAGCACAAATTCCGGCACCTTAACACAACTTTCGGTTCATCCCGCATCGCCAGTTCTGCTTACCAAAAATGGCCCACTTGGAGCTATTGATTCAATTCTTTATTGGATCATCTTTTTATCACGCTGTTTACTTAAACAACACTTTAAAGGTAGACAATCCATATATCTAATTTAAACCTTCAACAACAATCAACTCATTTCCAGAATAAATCCCTAATAATCATACAAACAATTACCCCAAAAGGCATCCATTCATACAATCATCAGTAAAATCAATCCCTTCCCTGAATCAATCATCATTTACAAACGTCTTTTTGCCCATTTAGAGTTTGAGAATAGGTTGAGGGAATTCCTCCCCCAAGACCTCTAATCATTCGCTTTACCGGACAAAACTCATTATAACAAGCTCCAGCTATCCTGAGGGAAACTTCGGAGGGAACCAGCTACTAGACGGTTCGATTAGTCTTTCGCCCCTTAACTCAAGTCTAAGGAAAGAGTTGCACGTCATTACCCCGACGAGCTTCCACCAGAGTTTCCTCTGGCTTCACCCACACTCAAGCAAAGTTCACCGTCTTTCGGGTCCTATCAGATATGCTATAACTCGAACCAATCCCTTCCAACCCGAGAGTTGGAAATTAATCTTTAGAATCAGTCGGTCGATATTGCCATCATAATCTAGACAGATCATAATTTCATATCTCAACAATCCAAAACGATTGTCTTCACTTTCATTACGCATTATTAGGTTTAAATTACCCAAATACTCGCATGTCTGATAGACTCCTTGGTCCGTGTTTCAAGACGGGGCAATACAATCCATATCCAACTAAAGTCAATCTTAAAATCTATCTTCGAACAGAGCCGTCTAATTGCATTCAACAATATACGATCAATTATTACTTACCAATTGACTAGCCGAAACTAATCAAAGTAAATCATATATCAACCACATATCATCAAAATTTCCTTGCAAAGATACTCTCGTTAAGATAAACTTAAACCCCAATCAATAAGGTTCATTTGTGTTCTCCTCCTATGTAGAATATTCAAATCCGTCTAATTCGAGGCTATAAACAAATCATCCACCCATCGAAATGAATGAACAATTCTACCTTCCTGAATTTGAAATCTTGATTATCAGAAAACACGATTGACCGATTTCTATTATATATCTAATTATCAGAAAAACTCTTGAAAATATGTTTAACCTTTTACAGTTATAATTACACATCTTCAAAAATCTTTCCAACAATCGATATATAACAAATCTTCTCTATAGAGTTGTATCGCTTCCCTTTTGGAAGTTTCAAGCCCTATTTCAACTTTTTTCCAAAATACTTTTCATCTTTCCCTTACGGTACTTGTTCGCTATCGGTCTCTTGCATATATTTAGCCTTGGATGAAGCTTACCACCCAATTAGGGTTGCAATCTCAAACAACCCGACTCGACGATTGCAGAGCTTAGCGCATTGTGAAACAAGGCCAAAAACGGGATTTTCACCCTCTATGATAACCCGTTCGAAAGGGTATTTTAGCCTCTATCTTCTTCACAACACAACCCCACATCTATAAAGCACATCTCTATGCATGCAAAACAGCCCGCATAGATTTTAGCTTTGGGCTTTTCCTACTTCCCTCGCCGGTACTATAGGAATCCTAGTTAGTTTCTTTTCCTCCGCTTATTTAGATGCTTCAGTTCAGCGGGTAATCTTTCTTAATTTCAGATTGTTTTATATATATAAAGTGAGTTGTTAAAACAGAAGTATACAAGACAATTAAATATTTATATTTAAATATCAAATTGTTTATATATCATATTTCAACAAACAATATCTCTTAATGATTCATATATCGATATTATTAAAGATGACATATACTTAATATGTTCATCTCATTTCCTTTCTATCCCAAGTAAGGATAAAAAGATATTTTAATATTTACCAATTCTGAAATAAGAATGGTCTCTTAACTAAAAGTTAAGACACCGCAGGATGCGTTCAAAACTTTGATGATTCACAGATTCTTGCGATTCACATTAACTATCGCGCTTTGCTGCGTTCTTCATCGATGCAAGAGCCAAGATATCCACTACCAAAAGTTTATAATTTATCTATATCATTGGCTACACATATAATGTTTATATAGAGGCACCCTAAAATCTACATCACTACATGTAGACTTTATTTTATTATCATATATTGTTTAATATATTTAAATTTTGTTAATGATCCTTCCGCAGGTTCACCTACGGAAACCTTGTTACGACTTCTCCTTCCTCTAAATAATAAGATTCACTGTTCTTCTAACATAACCGCTGTCACTTGCGCAACTGCAATCACATCATCCGAACATTTCATCTGATCATTCAATCGGTAGGAGCGACGGGCGGTGTGTACAAAGGGCAGGGACGTAATCAGCGCAAGCTGATGACTTGCACTTACTAGGTATTCCTCGTTCATGATCCAAAATTACAAAGATCAATCCCCAGCACGATTGACATTCAAAAGATTAGCCAACCCTTTCGGGCAAGCACAAACTCGTTGAATCAATCAGTGTAGCGCGCGTGCGGCCCAGGACATCTAAGGGCATCACAGACCTGTTATTGCCTCAAGCTTCCCCTACATGCAACTGTAGTAGTCCCTCTAAGAAGTTACATCACTTACTAAAAAGCGACCAACTTATTTAGCAGGTTGAGGTCTCGTTCGTTATCGGAATTAACCAGACAAATCACTCCACCAACTAAGAACGACCATGCACCACCACCCACGGAATCAAGAAAGAGCTTCAAAATCTGTCAATCCTTCCCGTGTCTGGACCTGGTAAGTTTCCCCGTGTTGAGTCAAATTAAGCCGCAGGCTCCACACCTGGTGGTGCCCTTCCGTCAATTTCTTTAAGTTTCAGACTTGCGACCATACTCCCCCCAGAACCCAGAGACTTTGATTTCTCTAAAGGTCCTGACGAGGCCATAAAGCTCCCTCCAATCCCTAGTTGGCATCGTTTATAGTTAAGACTAGGGCGGTTTCTGATCGCCTTCGATCCCCTAACTTTCGTTCTTGATTAATGAAAACATCCTTGGCAAATGCTTTCGCCTTAGTTCGTCTTGCATAAATCCAAGAATTTCACCTCTGACAATGCAATACATATGCCCCCAACTGTCCCTATTAATCATTACACCTGCTCCATAAACCAACAAAATGGACTTTATCATCTTCCGAAGAAAACAATAAACAAGTGTCCTATTTTATTATTCCATGCTAATCTGTTCAGTTGCATAACGCCTGCTTTGAACACTCCAATTTCTTCAAAGTAAAACCTCCGAATCCATAGCCTCACTCAATAAAGCGCAAGACCTGTCTTCGAAAATATCGGAAAAAACACTTCCTGCAAGATGAAACACAATGTATCCCATCACACAGAAATCGACGTTTCCTCCAAAATCCAACTACGAGCTTTTTAACTGCAGCAATTTTAGTATACACTATTAGAGCTGGAATTACCGCGGCTGCTGGCACCAGACTTGCCCTCTAATCGCTGCTCTTGCGGATACTTACACCACAACCATTCAAATTGCTGAGATAACCCAGCATTTGTATTTTTGTCACTGCTTCCGAATTATGATTTCGATTGAGCAATTTGCGCACCTGCTGCCTTCCTTGGAAGTGGTAGCCGTTTCTCAGGCTCCCTCTCCGGAATCGAACCCTGATTCTCCGTTACCCGTCACCACCACGGTAGGCCTCTATCCTACCGTCAAGTTGATAGGGCAGAAATTTCAATGACACATCGGATTTTCCGATTCGACCTTTATCATTACTCACCAAAAAGCCAAGTATCTCTACTTGACATTGGTTTTCGATCTAATAAATACAACCCTTCCTTTGCAAGTCGGGTTCTTCTGCATGTATTAGCTCTAGAATTACTACGGCTATCCATGTAGCAAATCAACTATCAAACAAATTATAACTGATTTAATGAGCCATTCGCAGTTTCACAAGTACAAGTTGTTTATACTGGCACATGCATGGCTTAATCTTAGAGACAAGCATATGACTACTGGCAGAATCAACCAGATTCATCAATTTTATACATATTTTAACTAATTTCTTCATAAAATGCATAGAATTCTATATACTCAGCTTAATACAAAGCTGGGTCCATTAGGAATGGAGCAAGCTCAACCTTCCACCAGACACTGATATAGTCTATATCCTACACATACATATGCTTCAATTAATTAAAGATACATATAACAAGGCAACTACATATACATTTGATATAGTAGAAACAATATTAACCAAATATTCCTTAATCAAAGACCAAGGACTATTGATTTTTATTTTTCCCTAATCAATACAAGGCAACATCCAACTATGTGAACGTGATTTGTCAAATTAGTAACAACAACAATATCCGTGAATATCATTATCATTACCATCCAGTGTGAAGTAATACACTGTTAAGATCATCAATTCTTCAATCAACATTCCTAACAGGATTTCTTCACAATGAACTTTCTCAACAAATACTGAAGATTACCATACTGACCCTATTTAAAGGGTTAATGGCTTATCACAGTATCTCATCACAGTTCAGGCACTACAATATCCGAAGATATTGAATGCTAATGAGGAAAAGCTACTTTACTAGGCACTAAAGGCGTTCGCGTGGACGAGCATAGCAACATGCCCACATCTACTAGTCCTTTTCTGCACCTAGGTACCAAAGTCGTTCGCGTGGACGAGCATAGCAACATGCCCACATCTACTAGTCTTTTACGTACCTTGCCACATCCCATTAACAACGTGCTAGCCTGGACAACAGAGGACTAGACTTTTTTCAAAATCGAGTCTTTACACTGTCCAAGAGTTTTTTCCAACTCCCTCCTATAGTATATACCCGAGGTCTCGTGAACTCACCCTATCTAGGCGAATGCACTTTCGTATTAACCAAGAAATGCTCTTGTCATATACTTCACTTTTTTTCACTTTTTGACAAAAAAACTTTTTTGAAGATCGGCCCCCCGCCGCGCGCGCACCATCCCAACTCACCCCAAATCGATCATTTCCGGTCAAATCGACCTCGATTCGTCGAAAAATGAAAAAAATATTTTCTGAAAATTTCTCGATCCGGCGCTGTGGGCCGTACAAGGCGTTTTTTGGGTCTTCCAAAAATCCGAAAAATCGTGTTTTTTCGCTCTCCCGCCACGAGTACCCACGAGACCACCCCCCCACCCCCACCATAATTCGACCCATCCCCCTCGCGTATCCTGCCAAAACCGTCCGTTCCAGCCTCCTCTGGGTCGTCGTGGGTGGGCGTGCCAAGTTGCGAAAATCGCCTTTTTTTCGCGTTTTTTCAAGTTCACCCCCCACGCGCCCACGCGCACATGTCTAGTTAACTTTCTCACCGTCATCACGACGTGTTCTGAGGATATTTTGAGAAAATAAAAGATTTTGCAAAAATCGGAAATATTGAATCCGGGGTGGCGTGTTCTTTAAGCCAAAAACCCGACTTTTTCGAAAATCCCCCATTTTCACAGTGTGCATCCCCCACCCCGCGCCCATCACAACCCCCATGGAAATCACGCAAAACGAGGTGATTGCGATGGGATATGAGCACAATTGAGAAAAAAAAGTTTTTGAAAATCTCGGGTATATATGGAGATACAGGGTGTGCAGTGTTTCAGAAGGCCAAAGTACCAAAGTTGGTGGGCCCAGTACTCCACAACGAGAGGGAGTTGGAGTCCCAAATTTAAACAGGGGTAGTTTGGTGATGTGGGGTACCTGTTTGTGTTTTTTGGAAAAAATCGAAAACACTTTGGAATAAGTCGAAAAATCGAGTTTGAGCAAAGGCAGTGTAGGCACAGTATGTGAAAAAGTCCAAGTATGAGATGCAAAAAAGTGGATTTCGGCGAAAATCAGATTTCAAAAAAAGTGTGAAAAATGGCAAATAGAGATGTTTTTAAGGGGTGCCAATATGGTTTGGGTGGTTTTTGGGGTCTGCGTGGGTCGTGGGGCTCGTTCCAAAAAATCGATCATTTTTGAATTTCCAACTTGCGAGGGCCCGTGTGGACGGATTGCTTGTTCGATAAGGATTTCTTTCTCCAAAAAGTTCAATGCCACCCAGGGCTACCGCCAGCAACAAACGGGGTGTTTGTGCGATGTCTGTGTGCGGAGATGTGGGGCGAATACGGCGAAAAAAAAGAGGCAAAAAAAGAGCGCTTTTTTGAAAAAATTGTGAAGGCTGCTGCGCGGGCTGGGTGAGGGCTATGGGAGGGGGGAAAAGGGGCATGGTAGAGTTTTGGAAGGGCTTTCGAACAAGTGTGGAGTGGGGTCTGGGGGGTGGCTGGTTGTGGAGAAAAAGGGAAAATAAATTTTTCAAAATGAGAGAAGTATATGACAAGACCAATTCTTGGTGGTTTGTACAGTGCATTTGCCTAGGTAGGGTGTGTTCACTTTTGATTTGGCCCAAACACCCAATTGCACAGTGCGGAAGCGCAAAATGAACCTCGAAAAAATTGTAGAGGCACTGGTCCAGGGCTAGGATGAAGGAAAAGGGCAATTTTATTTTTCTGAAATTCCGGGATGGCGAGGTGTGAATGCCACAAGGCGCCATTTTACCCCTTTTTTACCCCTTTTCTCAATGTTCGCCCTGTGCTAGTTAAATCAAACTCGTGCAAAGCAACACACCAGCAGAAAACCACCCAAACTCTATTCCTCGATATTTTCTACACAGACAAAACCAAGTTTGAAGTTCTGACTCCCCCGCGTTGGGGAGCAGTGTGGTCATGAAGGGGCAAAAGGAGGATTTTGTCCTTACTGTATAAATGTTAAGGAAATCTTAAGGAATTTCCCTATACACTTACACTATACATCAGTGTTTGGCTCCCTTGTATAAATGTTAAGGAATTTCTTAATAAAGTAATTCCACTGTACACTCATACAGTACTTTAGTGTTTGGCTCCACTGTATGAATGTTAAGGAATTAATATTCACTGAATGTCCCTGTACATTCATACAGTACTTTAGTATTTCTGTCCCAGTGTATAAGTACATAGGCATTTACTAATATATGCCCTTGTACAAATACATAGGAGTACATGAATTACTTAGTGTCCCAGTGTATAAATACATTGGAGTTCACTAATATTAATGTCCCAGTGTATAAATACATTGACATTTTATTAATTGCCCTTGTACATCCATACAGTGTTTTACTCTTAATGTCCTTACACAAGAACATATCAAGTAATGACTTAACATTTCATTAAGTCAACACTGCATACACATACAAGTATTTCTTTTGTTAATGTCCTATTGCACAATATGTTAACAAATGGTAAATTGACTTTAACACTTTTACCTTCTGCATTCCTTTGTACATTCATACTTAAGAACAACACAAGTTAGCAATATGTGAATGTCCATTGTACCAAATATTTACAAATTGTTTAAGAGAACTATACATAGAGAATATCAATATGACTTTAGCACTATTGACTTAATACATTTTGTACTTAGTACAATTGACTTAATACAATTTGTCCTTAGTCAAAATACTTAATACATTTTGTACTTAGTACAATTGACTTAATACATTTTGTACTTAGTCAAAATACTTAATATATTTTGTCCTTAGTCAAAATACTTCATACATTTTGTACTTAGCACAATTGACTTAATACATTTTGTACTTAGTACAATTGACTTAATACATTTTGTGCTTAGTCAAAATACTTAGTCAAAATACTTAGTCAAATATACTTTGTCAAAAATACTTTGTCAAAATACTTAAACACTTGATATTTCTTTAATGTACAATTCATCCACTAAACAAAAGAAATATTTTGCATTTCCTTATATCGATCATAGAAAGTGGGCTAAATCTCAATGGATCGTAACGTAGAGCTACTCTGCCATTTACAATCCCCACTTCATTTTAAGTCGTCTACAAAGGATCTCCGTCGCATGGATTCTCAAGCAATTATGTCTACCAACCACATCAAACATGCACAGATGCGCTGTCACACACATTCCATACTTGCCTGATGTTGACGGCTGGCCTTATCGCTGATCTACATTTCAACTACAATAAGTGCAAAACATGCAGCTCCAAGAAACACACACACATAAATGCCCCACGGTTGCCCGCACGAGCACTCTGCCTTGCATGCCGCGGATCCACACATCAAACACACTATTATCCATATCAATAACAAATCCATACAAATCTGGTCATTTACCAGACACCATTCTCGCATTAATCTGGCAAGGATTCTGACTTAGAGGCGTTCAGTCATAATCCCACGCATGGTAGCTTCGTGGCACTGGCCTATCAACCAACCACAAATACCAATTATGCGATTCAAGGGTTCCTCTCGTACTAACTTGAATTACCATCACGACAATAATTCATCAGTAGGGTAAAACTAACCTGTCTCGCGACGGTCTAAACCCAGCTCACGTTCCCTGTTAGTGGGTGAACAATCCAACACTTGGCGAATTCTGCTTCGCAATGATAGGAAGAGCCGACATCGAAGGATCAAAAAGCAACGTCGCTATGAACGCTTGGCTGCCACAAGCCAGTTCTCATATTTACCAACAATAGTCAACTATTATCAATTATACAAGTCGTACAATTTAATAATTATTTTATAATTGGGATAGGTCGTACCATACACCAAAACACATACATACATGGTCATTTTGGTGCACACCTTACCGACCGTCAAAATCATTTCTTTATAAAATGATTTATTGATTATATACATCTCTGTATATATTTCAATAACCAGGTGTGTTGCCACTTACTTCCATAAGTGACTAGCTAAATATTACATATATTTAACTGGGACTATCTAACTACATCGCAACATATTTCTATATATTCATCCCTGTGGTAACTTTTCTGACACCTCTGGCTTAACACTTGTAAAACTCAAAGGATCGTTAGGCCACGCTTTCACGGTTTGTCTTCATACTGAAAAGCAAAATCAAATGAGCTTTTACCCTTCTGTTCTACGTGAGATTTCTGTTCTCACTGAGCTCATCTTAGGACACCTGCGTTGTTGTTTAACAGATGTGCCGCCCCAGCCGAACTCCCCATCAGAAAATGTCTTTGAATGAGATCACGTAGGTACACATAGCCCGAAGACTACTATCCCCCAGAGTCGCCATACAATGTAGAACCTAGTCAAGTCGCCCCAACTAGACCCCATCATCATAAATTAAACCAACTCCTTTAACGTTTAGTTCCAGAATCATAATATGGCCTGAAATGCAATCTGCGTATAATCCGAGGACTACAAACATATCACACCAGTACACCATATAATGCTCCTCAACAATCAAATAAGTAAAATGATAATAAAAGTAGTGGTATTACACTGTCGAGGTTGCCCTCTCCCACCTATCCTATACCCTCTAAATCATTTCACAGATTCTGACTAGAGTCAAGCTCAACAGGGTCTTCTTTCCCCGCTGATTCTTCCAAGCCCGTTCCCTTGGCTGTGGGTTCGCTAGATGGTAGATAGGGACAGTGGGAATCTCGTTAATCCATTCATGCGCGTCCCTAATTAGAGGACGAGGCATTTGGCTACCTTAAGAGAGTCATAGTTACTCCCGCTGTTTACCCGCGCTTGATTGAATTTCTTCACTTTGACATTCAGAGCACTGAGCAGAAATCACAATGTGTCAACACCGTTTTCCAGCCTTCACATTGCTTTGTTTTAATTAAACAGTCGGATTCCCCTTGTCCGTTCCAGTTCTAAGTTAATCGTTTATACTCCATTAATCTCGTCTGCAGATCGAGATCTACAATCCGAAACTAACTCGCTTCGATTAAAAAGCGATTCGAGAAAATGCACCCAATTTTGCATCCAATCAAAAAGTCTCCTCTTCAATATAGACACACAATCAAGCACACTTACGACACGCGCTGCCACCCTTAAACAGACTATATCAACTCATCAGCAGACCTGTTGCCAAGCCCGCCAACAAATCAACACAATCCATCTAAATAAGTAACCCGCTTTCATCGAACCCGACGGACCGATCCTTAGAGCCAATCCTTTTCCCAAAGTTACGGATCTATTTTGCCGAATTCCCTTACCTACTTTCTTCTATCGACTAGAGGCTCCTCACCTTGAAGACCTGTTGCGGTTATCAGTACGACCTCGTGTGAAAATCATTCAGTCCCCTGTAGTTTCAAGGATCATAAAACACAATCGGACCATTTTACTTGCTATCAACAATAAATGTCTTCCTCATATAAATAGAGGGGCTCTTCCAACTGATTGGCCACTTCTCCGGTTAACCCGCTTCCATGCCCAATGCTCATGCAAATAATATTAACAACGAGCTTTATCAGTCGTTAAGAAGAAAAGAAAACTCTTCCCGATGTGTTTTCTGATGAGTACAGGCTTCTTTATGTTGCCATTTTAATTATCCACACGTAAAAGGTGAAGGAATATTAACCTTCTTCCCTTTCTGAATATGAATCCTGCTTTTACAAAATCCATTTTATATCACGGTATTTAACCGATTCATTAGGGTCGACTAACCCATATCTCAATTAGATTCATATGGAACCTTTCTTCTCTTCAGTCTTCAAAATTATCCCCCATTGAGAGGTTTCTCATTTGAATATTTGCTACTACCACCAAGATCAGCACTACAGGCTTTTCCACCATGATTCACATCATAGCTTCTAAAAAACCCGCACGCCCTCCTACACAAAATCATCATCATGATTTTGGTCGTGTATAGGTATTGTGCTGAAGCGCCATCCATTTTCAGGGCCAATTCATTCGGCAGGTGAGTTGTTACACACTCCTTAGCGGATACCGACTTCCATGGCCACCGTCCTGCTGTCTATATGAATTGACACCTTTTATGGTATCTTCATGAGCACAAATTCCGGCACCTTAACACAACTTTCGGTTCATCCCGCATCGCCAGTTCTGCTTACCAAAAATGGCCCACTTGGAGCTATTGATTCAATTCTTTATTGGATCATCTTTTTATCACGCTGTTTACTTAAACAACACTTTAAAGGTAGACAATCCATATATCTAATTTAAACCTTCAACAACAATCAACTCATTTCCAGAATAAATCCCTAATAATCATACAAACAATTACCCCAAAAGGCATCCATTCATACAATCATCAGTAAAATCAATCCCTTCCCTGAATCAATCATCATTTACAAACGTCTTTTTGCCCATTTAGAGTTTGAGAATAGGTTGAGGGAATTCCTCCCCCAAGACCTCTAATCATTCGCTTTACCGGACAAAACTCATTATAACAAGCTCCAGCTATCCTGAGGGAAACTTCGGAGGGAACCAGCTACTAGACGGTTCGATTAGTCTTTCGCCCCTTAACTCAAGTCTAAGGAAAGAGTTGCACGTCATTACCCCGACGAGCTTCCACCAGAGTTTCCTCTGGCTTCACCCACACTCAAGCAAAGTTCACCGTCTTTCGGGTCCTATCAGATATGCTATAACTCGAACCAATCCCTTCCAACCCGAGAGTTGGAAATTAATCTTTAGAATCAGTCGGTCGATATTGCCATCATAATCTAGACAGATCATAATTTCATATCTCAACAATCCAAAACGATTGTCTTCACTTTCATTACGCATTATTAGGTTTAAATTACCCAAATACTCGCATGTCTGATAGACTCCTTGGTCCGTGTTTCAAGACGGGGCAATACAATCCATATCCAACTAAAGTCAATCTTAAAATCTATCTTCGAACAGAGCCGTCTAATTGCATTCAACAATATACGATCAATTATTACTTACCAATTGACTAGCCGAAACTAATCAAAGTAAATCATATATCAACCACATATCATCAAAATTTCCTTGCAAAGATACTCTCGTTAAGATAAACTTAAACCCCAATCAATAAGGTTCATTTGTGTTCTCCTCCTATGTAGAATATTCAAATCCGTCTAATTCGAGGCTATAAACAAATCATCCACCCATCGAAATGAATGAACAATTCTACCTTCCTGAATTTGAAATCTTGATTATCAGAAAACACGATTGACCGATTTCTATTATATATCTAATTATCAGAAAAACTCTTGAAAATATGTTTAACCTTTTACAGTTATAATTACACATCTTCAAAAATCTTTCCAACAATCGATATATAACAAATCTTCTCTATAGAGTTGTATCGCTTCCCTTTTGGAAGTTTCAAGCCCTATTTCAACTTTTTTCCAAAATACTTTTCATCTTTCCCTTACGGTACTTGTTCGCTATCGGTCTCTTGCATATATTTAGCCTTGGATGAAGCTTACCACCCAATTAGGGTTGCAATCTCAAACAACCCGACTCGACGATTGCAGAGCTTAGCGCATTGTGAAACAAGGCCAAAAACGGGATTTTCACCCTCTATGATAACCCGTTCGAAAGGGTATTTTAGCCTCTATCTTCTTCACAACACAACCCCACATCTATAAAGCACATCTCTATGCATGCAAAACAGCCCGCATAGATTTTAGCTTTGGGCTTTTCCTACTTCCCTCGCCGGTACTATAGGAATCCTAGTTAGTTTCTTTTCCTCCGCTTATTTAGATGCTTCAGTTCAGCGGGTAATCTTTCTTAATTTCAGATTGTTTTATATATATAAAGTGAGTTGTTAAAACAGAAGTATACAAGACAATTAAATATTTATATTTAAATATCAAATTGTTTATATATCATATTTCAACAAACAATATCTCTTAATGATTCATATATCGATATTATTAAAGATGACATATACTTAATATGTTCATCTCATTTCCTTTCTATCCCAAGTAAGGATAAAAAGATATTTTAATATTTACCAATTCTGAAATAAGAATGGTCTCTTAACTAAAAGTTAAGACACCGCAGGATGCGTTCAAAACTTTGATGATTCACAGATTCTTGCGATTCACATTAACTATCGCGCTTTGCTGCGTTCTTCATCGATGCAAGAGCCAAGATATCCACTACCAAAAGTTTATAATTTATCTATATCATTGGCTACACATATAATGTTTATATAGAGGCACCCTAAAATCTACATCACTACATGTAGACTTTATTTTATTATCATATATTGTTTAATATATTTAAATTTTGTTAATGATCCTTCCGCAGGTTCACCTACGGAAACCTTGTTACGACTTCTCCTTCCTCTAAATAATAAGATTCACTGTTCTTCTAACATAACCGCTGTCACTTGCGCAACTGCAATCACATCATCCGAACATTTCATCTGATCATTCAATCGGTAGGAGCGACGGGCGGTGTGTACAAAGGGCAGGGACGTAATCAGCGCAAGCTGATGACTTGCACTTACTAGGTATTCCTCGTTCATGATCCAAAATTACAAAGATCAATCCCCAGCACGATTGACATTCAAAAGATTAGCCAACCCTTTCGGGCAAGCACAAACTCGTTGAATCAATCAGTGTAGCGCGCGTGCGGCCCAGGACATCTAAGGGCATCACAGACCTGTTATTGCCTCAAGCTTCCCCTACATGCAACTGTAGTAGTCCCTCTAAGAAGTTACATCACTTACTAAAAAGCGACCAACTTATTTAGCAGGTTGAGGTCTCGTTCGTTATCGGAATTAACCAGACAAATCACTCCACCAACTAAGAACGACCATGCACCACCACCCACGGAATCAAGAAAGAGCTTCAAAATCTGTCAATCCTTCCCGTGTCTGGACCTGGTAAGTTTCCCCGTGTTGAGTCAAATTAAGCCGCAGGCTCCACACCTGGTGGTGCCCTTCCGTCAATTTCTTTAAGTTTCAGACTTGCGACCATACTCCCCCCAGAACCCAGAGACTTTGATTTCTCTAAAGGTCCTGACGAGGCCATAAAGCTCCCTCCAATCCCTAGTTGGCATCGTTTATAGTTAAGACTAGGGCGGTTTCTGATCGCCTTCGATCCCCTAACTTTCGTTCTTGATTAATGAAAACATCCTTGGCAAATGCTTTCGCCTTAGTTCGTCTTGCATAAATCCAAGAATTTCACCTCTGACAATGCAATACATATGCCCCCAACTGTCCCTATTAATCATTACACCTGCTCCATAAACCAACAAAATGGACTTTATCATCTTCCGAAGAAAACAATAAACAAGTGTCCTATTTTATTATTCCATGCTAATCTGTTCAGTTGCATAACGCCTGCTTTGAACACTCCAATTTCTTCAAAGTAAAACCTCCGAATCCATAGCCTCACTCAATAAAGCGCAAGACCTGTCTTCGAAAATATCGGAAAAACACTTCCTGCAAGATGAAACACAATGTATCCCATCACACAGAAATCGACGTTTCCTCCAAAATCCAACTACGAGCTTTTTAACTGCAGCAATTTTAGTATACACTATTAGAGCTGGAATTACCGCGGCTGCTGGCACCAGACTTGCCCTCTAATCGCTGCTCTTGCGGATACTTACACCACAACCATTCAAATTGCTGAGATAACCCAGTATTTGTATTTTTTGTCACTGCTTCCGAATTATGATTTCGATTGAGCAATTTGCGCACCTGCTGCCTTCCTTGGAAGTGGTAGCCGTTTCTCAGGCTCCCTCTCCGGAATCGAACCCTGATTCTCCGTTACCCGTCACCACCACGGTAGGCCTCTATCCTACCGTCAAGTTGATAGGGCAGAAATTTCAATGACACATCGGATTTTCCGATTCGACCTTTATCATTACTCACCAAAAAGCCAAGTATCTCTACTTGACATTGGTTTTCGATCTAATAAATACAACCCTTCCTTTGCAAGTCGGGTTCTTCTGCATGTATTAGCTCTAGAATTACTACGGCTATCCATGTAGCAAATCAACTATCAAACAAATTATAACTGATTTAATGAGCCATTCGCAGTTTCACAAGTACAAGTTGTTTATACTGGCACATGCATGGCTTAATCTTAGAGACAAGCATATGACTACTGGCAGAATCAACCAGATTCATCAATTTTATACATATTTTAACTAATTTCTTCATAAAATGCATAGAATTCTATATACTCAGCTTAATACAAAGCTGGGTCCATTAGGAATGGAGCAAGCTCAACCTTCCACCAGACACTGATATAGTCTATATCCTACACATACATATGCTTAATTAATTAAAGATACATATATCAAGGCAACTACATATACATTTGATATAGTAGAAACAATATTAACCAAATATTCCTTAATCAAAGACCAAGGACTATTGATTTTTATTTTTCCCTAATCAATACAAGGCAACATCCAACTATGTGAACGTGATTTGTCAAATTAGTAATAACAACAATATCCGTGAATATCATTATCATTACCATCCAGTGTGAAGTAATACACTGTTAAGATCATCAATTCTTCAATCAACATTCCTAACAGGATTTCTTCACAATGAACTTTCTCAACAAATACTGAAGATTACCATACTGACCCTATTTAAAGGGTTAATGGCTTATCACAGTATCTCATCACAGTTCAGGCACTACAATATCCGAAGATATTGAATGCTAATGAGGAAAAGCTACTTTACTAGGCACTAAAGGCGTTCGCGTGGACGAGCATAGCAACATGCCCACATCTACTAGTCCTTTTCTGCACCTAGGTACCAAAGTCGTTCGCGTGGACGAGCATAGCAACATGCCCACATCTACTAGTCTTTTACGTACCTTGCCACATCCCATTAACAACGTGCTAGCCTGGACAACAGAGGACTAGACTTTTTTCAAAATCGAGTCTTTACACTGTCCAAGAGTTTTTTCCAACTCCCTCCTATAGTATATACCCGAGGTCTCGTGAACTCACCCTATCTAGGCGAATGCACTTTCGTATTAACCAAGAAATGCTCTTGTCATATACTTCACTTTTTTTCACTTTTTGACAAAAAAACTTTTTCGAAGATCGACCCCCCGCCGCGCGCGCACCATCCCAACTCACTCCAAATCCATCATTTCCGGTCAAATCGACCTCGATTCGTCGAAAAATGAAAAAAATATTTTCTGAAAATTTCTCAATCCGGCGCTGTGGGCCGTACAAGGCGTTTTTTGGGTGATCCAAAAATCCGAAAAATCGTGTTTTTTCGCTCTCCCGCCACGAGTACCCACGAGACCACCCCCCAACCCCCACCATAATTCGACCCATCCCCCTCGCGTATCCTGCCAAAACCGTCCGTTCCAGCCTCCTCTGGGTCGTCGTGGGTGGGCGTGCCAAGTTGCGAAAATCGCCTTTTTTTCGCGTTTTTTCAAGTTCACCCCCCACGCGCCCACGCGCACATGTCTAGTTAACTTTCTCACCGTCATCACGACGTGTTCTGAGGATATTTTGAGAAAATAAAAGATTTTGCAAAAATCGGAAATATTGAATCCGGGGTGGCGTGTTCTTTAAGCCAAAAACCCGACTTTTTCGAAAATCCCCCATTTTCACAGTGTGCATCCCCCATCCCGCGCCCATCACAACCCCGATGGAAATCACGCAAAACGAGGTGATTGCGATGGGATATGAGCACAATTGAGAAAAAAAAGTTTTTGAAAATCTCGGGTATATATGGAGATACAGGGTGTGCAGTGTTTCAGAAGGCCAAAGTACCAAAGTTGGTGGGCCCAGTACTCCACAACGAGAGGGAGTTGGAGTCCCAAATTTAAACAGGGGTAGTTTGGTGATGTGGGGTACCTGTTTGTGTTTTTTGGAAAAAATCGAAAACACTTTGGAATAAGTCGAAAAATCGAGTTTGAGCAAAGGCAGTGTAGGCACAGTATGTGAAAAAGTCCAAGTATGAGATGCAAAAAAGTGGATTTCGGCGAAAATCAGATTTCAAAAAAAGTGTGAAAAATGGCAAATAGAGATGTTTTTAAGGGGTGCCAATATGGTTTGGGTGGTTTTTGGGGTCTGCGTGGGTCGTGGGGCTCGTTCCAAAAAATCGATCATTTTTGAATTTCCAACTTGCGAGGGCCCGTGTGGACGGATTGCTTGTTCGATAAGGATTTCTTTCTCCAAAAAGTTCAATGCCACCCAGGGCTACCGCCAGCAACAAACGGGGTGTTTGTGCGATGTCTGTGTGCGGAGATGTGGGGCGAATACGGCGAAAAAAAAGAGGCAAAAAAAGAGCGCTTTTTTGAAAAAATTGTGAAGGCTGCTGCGCGGGCTGGGTGAGGGCTACGGGAGGGGGGAAAGGGGGCATGGTAGAGTTTTGGAAGGGCTTTCGAACAAGTCTGGAGTGGGGTCTGGGGGGTGGCTGGTTGTGGAGAAAAAGGGAAAATAAATTTTTCAAAATGAGAGAAGTATATGACAAGACCAATTCTTGGTGGTTTGTACAGTGCATTTGCCTAGGTAGGGTGGGTTCACTTTTGATTTGGCCCAAACACCCAATTGCACAGTGCGGAAGCGCAAAATGAACCTCGAAAAAATTGTAGAGGCACTGGTCCAGGGCTAGGATGAAGGAAAAGGGCAATTTTATTTTTCTGAAATTCCGGGATGGCGAGGTGTGAATGCCACAAGGCGCCATTTTACCCCTTTTTTACCCCTTTTCTCAATGTTCGCCCTGTGCTAGTTAAATCAAACTCGTGCAAAGCAACACACCAGCAGAAAACCACCCAAACTCTATTCCTCGATATTTTCTACACAGACAAAACCAAGTTTGAAGTTCTGACTCCCCCGCGTTGGGGAGCAGTGTGGTCATGAAGGGGCAAAAGGAGGATTTTGTCCTTACTGTATAAATGTTAAGGAAATCTTAAGGAATTTCCCTATACACTTACACTATACATCAGTGTTTGGCTCCCTTGTATAAATGTTAAGGAATTTCTTAAGTAATTCCACTGTACACTCATACAGTACTTTAGTGTTTGGCTCCACTGTATGAATGTTAAGGAAGAAAGACTTACTTAATGTCCCTGTACATTCATACAGTACTTTAGTATTACTGTCCCAGTGTATAAGTACATAGGCATTACCATGAAGTTAATGTCCCAGTGTACAAATACATAGGCATTTACTAATATATGCCCTTGTACAAATACATAGGAGTACATTAATTACTTAGTGTCCCAGTGTATAAATACATTGGAGTGCACAAATATTAATGTCCCAGTGTATAAATACATTGACATTTTATTAATTGCCCTTGTACATCCATACAGTGTTTTACTCTTAATGTCCTTACACAAGAACATATCAAGTAATGACTTAACATTTCATTAAGTCAACACTGCATACACATACAAGTATTTCTTTTGTTAATGTCCTATTGCACAATATGTTAACAAATGGTAAATTGACTTTAACACTTTTACCATATGCATTCCTTTGTACATTCATACTTAAGAACAACACAAGTAAGCAATATGTTAATGTCCATTGTACCAAATATTTACAAATTGTTTAAGAGAACTATACATAGAGAATATCAATATGACTTTAGCACTATTGACTTAATACATTTTGTACTTAGTACAATTGACTTAATACAATTTGTCCTTAGTCAAAATACTTAATACATTTTGTACTTAGTACAATTGACTTAATACAATTTGTACTTAGTCAAAATACTTAATACATTTTGTACTTAGCACAATTGACTTAATACATTTTGTACTTAGTACAATTGACTTAATACATTTTGTACTTAGTCAAAATACTTAGTCAAATATACTTTGTCAAAAATACTTTGTCAAAATACTTAAACACTTGATATTTCTTTAATGTACAATTCATCCACTAAACAAAAGAAATATTTTGCATTTCCTTATATCGATCATAGAAAGTGGGCTAAATCTCAATGGATCGTAACGTAGAGCTACTCTGCCATTTACAATCCCCACTTCATTTTTAAGTCGTCTACAAAGGATCTCCGTCGCATGGATTCTCAAGCAATTATGTCTACCAACCACATCAAACATGCACAGATGCGCTGTCACACACATTCCATACTTGCCTGATGTTGACGGCTGGCCTTATCGCTGATCTACATTTCAACTACAATAAGTGCAAAACATGCAGCTCCAAGAAACACACACACATAAATGCCCCACGGTTGCCCGCACGAGCACTCTGCCTTGCATGCCGCGGATCCACACATCAAACACACTATTATCCATATCAATAACAAATCCATACAAATCTGGTCATTTACCAGACACCATTCTCGCATTAATCTGGCAAGGATTCTGACTTAGAGGCGTTCAGTCATAATCCCACGCATGGTAGCTTCGTGGCACTGGCCTATCAACCAACCACAAATACCAATTATGCGATTCAAGGGTTCCTCTCGTACTAACTTGAATTACCATCACGACAATAATTCATCAGTAGGGTAAAACTAACCTGTCTCGCGACGGTCTAAACCCAGCTCACGTTCCCTGTTAGTGGGTGAACAATCCAACACTTGGCGAATTCTGCTTCGCAATGATAGGAAGAGCCGACATCGAAGGATCAAAAAGCAACGTCGCTATGAACGCTTGGCTGCCACAAGCCAGTTCTCATATTTACCAACTTCAATAACTATTATCAATCATACACAAGTATGATTTAATAATTATTTTATAATTGGGATAGGTCGTACCATACACCAAAACACATACATACATGGTCATTTTGGTGCACACCTTACCGACCGTCAAAATCATTTCTTTATAAAATGATTTATTGATTATATACATCTCTGTATATATTTCAATAACCAGGTGTGTTGCCACTTACTTCCATAAGTGACTAGCTAAATATTACATATATTTAACTGGGACTATCTAACTACATCGCAACATATTTCTATATATTCATCCCTGTGGTAACTTTTCTGACACCTCTGGCTTAACACTTGTAAAACTCAAAGGATCGTTAGGCCACGCTTTCACGGTTTGTCTTCATACTGAAAAGCAAAATCAAATGAGCTTTTACCCTTCTGTTCTACGTGAGATTTCTGTTCTCACTGAGCTCATCTTAGGACACCTGCGTTGTTGTTTAACAGATGTGCCGCCCCAGCCGAACTCCCCATCAGAAAATGTCTTTGAATGAGATCACGTAGGTACACATAGCCCGAAGACTACTATCCCCCAGAGTCGCCATACAATGTAGAACCTAGTCAAGTCGCCCCAACTAGACCCCATCATCATAAATTAAACCAACTCCTTTAACGTTTAGTTCCAGAATCATAATATGGCCTGAAATGCAATCTGCGTATAATCCGAGGACTACAAACATATCACACCAGTACACCATATAATGCTCCTCAACAATCAAATAAGTAAAATGATAATAAAAGTAGTGGTATTACACTGTCGAGGTTGCCCTCTCCCACCTATCCTATACCCTCTAAATCATTTCACAGATTCTGACTAGAGTCAAGCTCAACAGGGTCTTCTTTCCCCGCTGATTCTTCCAAGCCCGTTCCCTTGGCTGTGGGTTCGCTAGATGGTAGATAGGGACAGTGGGAATCTCGTTAATCCATTCATGCGCGTCCCTAATTAGAGGACGAGGCATTTGGCTACCTTAAGAGAGTCATAGTTACTCCCGCTGTTTACCCGCGCTTGATTGAATTTCTTCACTTTGACATTCAGAGCACTGAGCAGAAATCACAATGTGTCAACACCGTTTTCCAGCCTTCACATTGCTTTGTTTTAATTAAACAGTCGGATTCCCCTTGTCCGTTCCAGTTCTAAGTTAATCGTTTATACTCCATTAATCTCGTCTGCAGATCGAGATCCACAATCCGAAACTAACTCGCTTCGATTAAAAAGCGATTCGAGAAAATGCACCCAATTTTGCATCCAATCAAAAAGTCTCCTCTTCAATATAGACACACAATCAAGCACACTTACGACACGCGCTGCCACCCTTAAACAGACTATATCAACTCATCAGCAGACCTGTTGCCAAGCCCGCCAACAAATCAACACAATCCATCTAAATAAGTAACCCGCTTTCATCGAACCCGACGGACCGATCCTTAGAGCCAATCCTTTTCCCAAAGTTACGGATCTATTTTGCCGAATTCCCTTACCTACTTTCTTCTATCGACTAGAGGCTCCTCACCTTGAAGACCTGTTGCGGTTATCAGTACGACCTCGTGTGAAAATCATTCAGTCCCCTGTAGTTTCAAGGATCATAAAACACAATCGGACCATTTTACTTGCTATCAACAATAAATGTCTTCCTCATATAAATAGAGGGGCTCTTCCAACTGATTGGCCACTTCTCCGGTTAACCCGCTTCCATGCCCAATGCTCATGCAAATAATATTAACAACGAGCTTTATCAGTCGTTAAGAAGAAAAGAAAACTCTTCCCGATGTGTTTTCTGATGAGTACAGGCTTCTTTATGTTGCCATTTTAATTATCCACACGTAAAAGGTGAAGGAATATTAACCTTCTTCCCTTTCTGAATATGAATCCTGCTTTTACAAAATCCATTTTATATCACGGTATTTAACCGATTCATTAGGGTCGACTAACCCATATCTCAATTAGATTCATATGGAACCTTTCTTCTCTTCAGTCTTCAAAATTATCCCCCATTGAGAGGTTTCTCATTTGAATATTTGCTACTACCACCAAGATCAGCACTACAGGCTTTTCCACCATGATTCACATCATAGCTTCTAAAAAACCCGCACGCCCTCCTACACAAAATCATCATCATGATTTTGGTCGTGTATAGGTATTGTGCTGAAGCGCCATCCATTTTCAGGGCCAATTCATTCGGCAGGTGAGTTGTTACACACTCCTTAGCGGATACCGACTTCCATGGCCACCGTCCTGCTGTCTATATGAATTGACACCTTTTATGGTATCTTCATGAGCACAAATTCCGGCACCTTAACACAACTTTCGGTTCATCCCGCATCGCCAGTTCTGCTTACCAAAAATGGCCCACTTGGAGCTATTGATTCAATTCTTTATTGGATCATCTTTTTATCACGCTGTTTACTTAAACAACACTTTAAAGGTAGACAATCCATATATCTAATTTAAACCTTCAACAACAATCAACTCATTTCCAGAATAAATCCCTAATAATCATACAAACAATTACCCCAAAAGGCATCCATTCATACAATCATCAGTAAAATCAATCCCTTCCCTGAATCAATCATCATTTACAAACGTCTTTTTGCCCATTTAGAGTTTGAGAATAGGTTGAGGGAATTCCTCCCCCAAGACCTCTAATCATTCGCTTTACCGGACAAAACTCATTATAACAAGCTCCAGCTATCCTGAGGGAAACTTCGGAGGGAACCAGCTACTAGACGGTTCGATTAGTCTTTCGCCCCTTAACTCAAGTCTAAGGAAAGAGTTGCACGTCATTACCCCGACGAGCTTCCACCAGAGTTTCCTCTGGCTTCACCCACACTCAAGCAAAGTTCACCGTCTTTCGGGTCCTATCAGATATGCTATAACTCGAACCAATCCCTTCCAACCCGAGAGTTGGAAATTAATCTTTAGAATCAGTCGGTCGATATTGCCATCATAATCTAGACAGATCATAATTTCATATCTCAACAATCCAAAACGATTGTCTTCACTTTCATTACGCATTATTAGGTTTAAATTACCCAAATACTCGCATGTCTGATAGACTCCTTGGTCCGTGTTTCAAGACGGGGCAATACAATCCATATCCAACTAAAGTCAATCTTAAAATCTATCTTCGAACAGAGCCGTCTAATTGCATTCAACAATATACGATCAATTATTACTTACCAATTGACTAGCCGAAACTAATCAAAGTAAATCATATATCAACCACATATCATCAAAATTTCCTTGCAAAGATACTCTCGTTAAGATAAACTTAAACCCCAATCAATAAGGTTCATTTGTGTTCTCCTCCTATGTAGAATATTCAAATCCGTCTAATTCGAGGCTATAAACAAATCATCCACCCATCGAAATGAATGAACAATTCTACCTTCCTGAATTTGAAATCTTGATTATCAGAAAACACGATTGACCGATTTCTATTATATATCTAATCATCAGAAAAACTCTTGAAAATATGTTTAACCTTTTACAGTTATAATTACACATCTTCAAAAATCTTTCCAACAATCGATATATAACAAATCTTCTCTATAGAGTTGTATCGCTTCCCTTTTGGAAGTTTCAAGCCCTATTTCAACTTTTTCCAAAATACTTTTCATCTTTCCCTTACGGTACTTGTTCGCTATCGGTCTCTTGCATATATTTAGCCTTGGATGAAGCTTACCACCCAATTAGGGTTGCAATCTCAAACAACCCGACTCGACGATTGCAGAGCTTAGCGCATTGTGAAACAAGGCCAAAAACGGGATTTTCACCCTCTATGATAACCCGTTCGAAAGGGTATTTTAGCCTCTATCTTCTTCACAACACAACCCCACATCTATAAAGCACATCTCTATGCATGCAAAACAGCCCGCATAGATTTTAGCTTTGGGCTTTTCCTACTTCCCTCGCCGGTACTATAGGAATCCTAGTTAGTTTCTTTTCCTCCGCTTATTTAGATGCTTCAGTTCAGCGGGTAATCTTTCTTAATTTCAGATTGTTTTATATATATAAAGTGAGTTGTTAAAACAGAAGTATACAAGACAATTAAATATTTATATTTAAATATCAAATTGTTTATATATCATATTTCAACAAACAATATCTCTTAATGATTCATATATCGATATTATTAAAGATGACATATACTCAATATGTTCATCTCATTTCCTTTCTATCCCAAGTAAGGATAAAAAGATATTTTAATATTTACCAATTCTGAAATAAGAATGGTCTCTTAACTAAAAGTTAAGACACCGCAGGATGCGTTCAAAACTTTGATGATTCACAGATTCTTGCGATTCACATTAACTATCGCGCTTTGCTGCGTTCTTCATCGATGCAAGAGCCAAGATATCCACTACCAAAAGTTTATAATTTATCTATATCATTGGCTACACATATAATGTTTATATAGAGGCACCCTAAAATCTACATCACTACATGTAGACTTTATTTTATTATCATATATTGTTTAATATATTTAAATTTTGTTAATGATCCTTCCGCAGGTTCACCTACGGAAACCTTGTTACGACTTCTCCTTCCTCTAAATAATAAGATTCACTGTTCTTCTAACATAACCGCTGTCACTTGCGCAACTGCAATCACATCATCCGAACATTTCATCTGATCATTCAATCGGTAGGAGCGACGGGCGGTGTGTACAAAGGGCAGGGACGTAATCAGCGCAAGCTGATGACTTGCACTTACTAGGTATTCCTCGTTCATGATCCAAAATTACAAAGATCAATCCCCAGCACGATTGACATTCAAAAGATTAGCCAACCCTTTCGGGCAAGCACAAACTCGTTGAATCAATCAGTGTAGCGCGCGTGCGGCCCAGGACATCTAAGGGCATCACAGACCTGTTATTGCCTCAAGCTTCCCCTACATGCAACTGTAGTAGTCCCTCTAAGAAGTTACATCACTTACTAAAAAGCGACCAACTTATTTAGCAGGTTGAGGTCTCGTTCGTTATCGGAATTAACCAGACAAATCACTCCACCAACTAAGAACGACCATGCACCACCACCCACGGAATCAAGAAAGAGCTTCAAAATCTGTCAATCCTTCCCGTGTCTGGACCTGGTAAGTTTCCCCGTGTTGAGTCAAATTAAGCCGCAGGCTCCACACCTGGTGGTGCCCTTCCGTCAATTTCTTTAAGTTTCAGACTTGCGACCATACTCCCCCCAGAACCCAGAGACTTTGATTTCTCTAAAGGTCCTGACGAGGCCATAAAGCTCCCTCCAATCCCTAGTTGGCATCGTTTATAGTTAAGACTAGGGCGGTTTCTGATCGCCTTCGATCCCCTAACTTTCGTTCTTGATTAATGAAAACATCCTTGGCAAATGCTTTCGCCTTAGTTCGTCTTGCATAAATCCAAGAATTTCACCTCTGACAATGCAATACATATGCCCCCAACTGTCCCTATTAATCATTACACCTGCTCCATAAACCAACAAAATGGACTTTATCATCTTCCGAAGAAAACAATAAACAAGTGTCCTATTTTATTATTCCATGCTAATCTGTTCAGTTGCATAACGCCTGCTTTGAACACTCCAATTTCTTCAAAGTAAAACCTCCGAATCCATAGCCTCACTCAATAAAGCGCAAGACCTGTCTTCGAAAATATCGGAAAAAACACTTCCTGCAAGATGAAACACAATGTATCCCATCACACAGAAATCGACGTTTCCTCCAAAATCCAACTACGAGCTTTTTAACTGCAGCAATTTTAGTATACACTATTAGAGCTGGAATTACCGCGGCTGCTGGCACCAGACTTGCCCTCTAATCGCTGCTCTTGCGGATACTTACACCACAACCATTCAAATTGCTGAGATAACCCAGTATTTGTATTTTTTGTCACTGCTTCCGAATTATGATTTCGATTGAGCAATTTGCGCACCTGCTGCCTTCCTTGGAAGTGGTAGCCGTTTCTCAGGCTCCCTCTCCGGAATCGAACCCTGATTCTCCGTTACCCGTCACCACCACGGTAGGCCTCTATCCTACCGTCAAGTTGATAGGGCAGAAATTTCAATGACACATCGGATTTTCCGATTCGACCTTTATCATTACTCACCAAAAAGCCAAGTATCTCTACTTGACATTGGTTTTCGATCTAATAAATACAACCCTTCCTTTGCAAGTCGGGTTCTTCTGCATGTATTAGCTCTAGAATTACTACGGCTATCCATGTAGCAAATCAACTATCAAACAAATTATAACTGATTTAATGAGCCATTCGCAGTTTCACAAGTACAAGTTGTTTATACTGGCACATGCATGGCTTAATCTTAGAGACAAGCATATGACTACTGGCAGAATCAACCAGATTCATCAATTTTATACATATTTTAACTAATTTCTTCATAAAATGCATAGGATTCTATATACTCAGCTTAATACAAAGCTGGGTCCATTAGGAATGGAGCAAGCTCAACCTTCCACCAGACACTGATATAGTCTATATCCTACACATACATATGCTTCAATTAATTAAAGATACATATATCAAGGCAACTACATATACATTTGATATAGTAGAAACAATATTAACCAAATATTCCTTAATCAAAGACCAAGGACTATTGATTTTTATTTTTCCCTAATCAATACAAGGCAACATCCAACTATGTGAACGTGATTTGTCAAATTAGTAATAACAACAATATCCGTGAATATCATTATCATTACCATCCAGTGTGAAGTAATACACTGTTAAGATCATCAATTCTTCAATCAACATTCCTAACAGGATTTCTTCACAATGAACTTTCTCAACAAATACTGAAGATTACCATACTGACCCTATTTAAAGGGTTAATGGCTTATCACAGTATCTCATCACAGTTCAGGCACTACAATATCCGAAGATATTGAATGCTAATGAGGAAAAGCTACTTTACTAGGCACTAAAGGCGTTCGCGTGGACGAGCATAGCAACATGCCCACATCTACTAGTCCTTTTCTGCACCTAGGTACCAAAGTCGTTCGCGTGGACGAGCATAGCAACATGCCCACATCTACTAGTCTTTTACGTACCTTGCCACATCCCATTAACAACGTGCTAGCCTGGACAACAGAGGACTAGACTTTTTTCAAAATCGAGTCTTTACACTGTCCAAGAGTTTTTTCCAACTCCCTCCTATAGTATATACCCGAGGTCTCGTGAACTCACCCTATCTAGGCGAATGCACTTTCGTATTAACCAAGAAATGCTCTTGTCATATACTTCACTTTTTTTCACTTTTTGACAAAAAAACTTTTTTCAAGATCGACCCCCCGCCGCGCGCGCACCATCCCAACTCACCCCAAATCCATCATTTCCGGTCAAATCGACCTCGATTCGTCGAAAAATGAAAAAAATATTTTCTGAAAATTTCTCGATCCGGCGCTGTGGGCCGTACAAGGCGTTTTTTGGGTCTTCCAAAAATCCGAAAAATCGTGTTTTTTCGCTCTCCCGCCACGAGTACCCACGAGACCACCCCCCAACCCCCACCATAATTCGACCCATCCCCCTCGCGTATCCTGCCAAAACCGTCCGTTCCAGCCTCCTCTGGGTCGTCGTGGGTGGGCGTGCCAAGTTGCGAAAATCGCCTTTTTTTCGCGTTTTTTCAAGTTCACCCCCCACGCGCCCACGCGCACATGTCTAGTTAACTTTCTCACCGTCATCACGACGTGTTCTGAGGATATTTTGAGAAAATAAAAGATTTTGCAAAAATCGGAAATATTGAATCCGGGGTGGCGTGTTCTTTAAGCCAAAAACCCGACTTTTTCGAAAATCCCCCATTTTCACAGTGTGCATCCCCCATCCCGCGCCCATCACAACCCCCATGGAAATCACGCAAAACAAGGTGATTGCGATGGGATATGAGCACAATTGAGAAAAAAAAGTTTTTGAAAATCTCGGGTATATATGGAGATACAGGGTGTGCAGTGTTTCAGAAGGCCAAAGTACCAAAGTTGGTGGGCCCAGTACTCCACAACGAGAGGGAGTTGGAGTCCCAAATTTAAACAGGGGTAGTTTGGTGATGTGGGGTACCTGTTTGTGTTTTTTGGAAAAAATCGAAAACACTTTGGAATAAGTCGAAAAATCGAGTTTGAGCAAAGGCAGTGTAGGCACAGTATGTGAAAAAGTCCAAGTATGAGATGCAAAAAAGTGGTTTTCGGCGAAAATCAGATTTCAAAAAAAGTGTGAAAAATGGCAAATAGAGATGTTTTTAAGGGGTGCCAATATGGTTTGGGTGGTTTTTGGGGTCTGCGTGGGTCGTGGGGCTCGTTCCAAAAAATCGATCATTTTTGAATTTCCAACTTGCGAGGGCCCGTGTGGACGGATTGCTTGTTCGATAAGGATTTCTTTCTCCAAAAAGTTCAATGCCACCCAGGGCTACCGCCAGCAACAAACGGGGTGTTTGTGCGATGTCTGTGTGCGGAGATGTGGGGCGAATACGGCGAAAAAAAAGAGGCAAAAAAAGAGCGCTTTTTTGAAAAAATTGTGAAGGCTGCTGCGCGGGCTGGGTGAGGGCTATGGGAGGGGGGAAAAGGGGCATGGTAGAGTTTTGGAAGGGCTTTCGAACAAGTGTGGAGTGGGGTCTGGGGGGTGGCTGGTTGTGGAGAAAAAGGGAAAATAAATTTTTCAAAATGAGAGAAGTATATGACAAGACCAATTCTTGGTGGTTTGTACAGTGCATTTGCCTAGGTAGGGTGGGTTCACTTTTGATTTGGCCCAAACACCCAATTGCACAGTGCGGACGCGCAAAATGAACCTCGAAAAAATTGTAGAGGCACTGGTCCAGGGCTAGGATGAAGGAAAAGGGCAATTTTATTTTTCTGAAATTCCGGGATGGCGAGGTGTGAATGCCACAAGGCGCCATTTTACCCCTTTTTTACCCCTTTTCTCAATGTTCGCCCTGTGCTAGTTAAATCAAACTCGTGCAAAGCAACACACCAGCAGAAAACCACCCAAACTCTATTCCTCGATATTTTCTACACAGACAAAACCAAGTTTGAAGTTCTGACTCCCCCGCGTTGGGGAGCAGTGTGGTCATGAAGGGGCAAAAGGAGGATTTTGTCCTTACTGTATAAATGTTAAGGAAATCTTAAGGAATTTCCCTATACACTTACACTATACATCAGTGTTTGGCTCCCTTGTATAAATGTTAAGGAATTTCTTAAGTAATTCCACTGTACACTCATACAGTACTTTAGTGTTTGGCTCCACTGTATGAATGTTAAGGAAGAAAGACTTACTTAATGTCCCTGTACATTCATACAGTACTTTAGTATTACTGTCCCAGTGTATAAGTACATAGGCATTACCATGAAGTTAATGTCCCAGTGTACAAATACATAGGCATTTACTAATATATGCCCTTGTACAAATACATAGGAGTACATTAATTACTTAGTGTCCCAGTGTATAAATACATTGGAGTGCACAAATATTAATGTCCCAGTGTATAAATACATTGACATTATATTAATTGCCCTTGTACATCCATACAGTGTTTTACTCTTAATGTCCTTACACAAGAACATATCAAGTAATGACTTAACATTTCATTAAGTCAACACTGCATACACATACAAGTATTTCTTTTGTTAATGTCCTATTGCACAATATGTTAACAAATGGTAAATTGACTTTAACACTTTTACCTATATGCATTCCTTTGTACATTCATACTTAAGAACAACACAAGTAAGCAATATGTTAATGTCCATTGTACCAAATATTTACAAATTGTTTAAGAGAACTATACATAGAGAATATCAATATGACTTTAGCACTATTGACTTAATACATTTTGTACTTAGTACTATTGACTTAATACAATTTGTACTTAGTCAAAATACTTAATACATTTTGTACTTAGTACAATTGACTTAATACAATTTGTACTTAGTCAAAATACTTAATACATTTTGTTCTTAGTACAATTGACTTAATACATTTTGTACTTAGTACAATTGACTTAATACATTTTGTACTTAGTCAAAATACTTAGTCAAATATACTTTGTCAAAAATACTTTGTCAAAATACTTAAACACTTGATATTTCTTTAATGTACAATTCATCCACTAAACAAAGAAATATTTTGCATTTCCTTATATCGATCATAGAAAGTGGGCTAAATCTCAATGGATCGTAACGTAGAGCTACTCTGCCATTTACAATCCCCACTTCATTTTAAGTCGTCTACAAAGGATCTCCGTCGCATGGATTCTCAAGCAATTATGTCTACCAACCACATCAAACATGCACAGATGCGCTGTCACACACATTCCATACTTGCCTGATGTTGACGGCTGGCCTTATCGCTGATCTACATTTCAACTACAATAAGTGCAAAACATGCAGCTCCAAGAAACACACACACATAAATGCCCCACGGTTGCCCGCACGAGCACTCTGCCTTGCATGCCGCGGATCCACACATCAAACACACTATTATCCATATCAATAACAAATCCATACAAATCTGGTCATTTACCAGACACCATTCTCGCATTAATCTGGCAAGGATTCTGACTTAGAGGCGTTCAGTCATAATCCCACGCATGGTAGCTTCGTGGCACTGGCCTATCAACCAACCACAAATACCAATTATGCGATTCAAGGGTTCCTCTCGTACTAACTTGAATTACCATCACGACAATAATTCATCAGTAGGGTAAAACTAACCTGTCTCGCGACGGTCTAAACCCAGCTCACGTTCCCTGTTAGTGGGTGAACAATCCAACACTTGGCGAATTCTGCTTCGCAATGATAGGAAGAGCCGACATCGAAGGATCAAAAAGCAACGTCGCTATGAACGCTTGGCTGCCACAAGCCAGTTCTCATATTTACCAACTTCAATAATACTATTATCAATCATACACAAGTATGATTTAATAATTATTTTATAATTGGGATAGGTCGTACCATACACCAAAACACATACATACATGGTCATTTTGGTGCACACCTTACCGACCGTCAAAATCATTTCTTTATAAAATGATTTATTGATTATATACATCTCTGTATATATTTCAATAACCAGGTGTGTTGCCACTTACTTCCATAAGTGACTAGCTAAATATTACATATATTTAACTGGGACTATCTATCTATTCACATATCCTACATATTTATATATTCATCCCTGTGGTAACTTTTCTGACACCTCTGGCTTAACACTTGTAAAACTCAAAGGATCGTTAGGCCACGCTTTCACGGTTTGTCTTCATACTGAAAAGCAAAATCAAATGAGCTTTTACCCTTCTGTTCTACGTGAGATTTCTGTTCTCACTGAGCTCATCTTAGGACACCTGCGTTGTTGTTTAACAGATGTGCCGCCCCAGCCGAACTCCCCATCAGAAAATGTCTTTGAATGAGATCACGTAGGTACACATAGCCCGAAGACTACTATCCCCCAGAGTCGCCATACAATGTAGAACCTAGTCAAGTCGCCCCAACTAGACCCCATCATCATAAATTAAACCAACTCCTTTAACGTTTAGTTCCAGAATCATAATATGGCCTGAAATGCAATCTGCGTATAATCCGAGGACTACAAACATATCACACCAGTACACCATATAATGCTCCTCAACAATCAAATAAGTAAAATGATAATAAAAGTAGTGGTATTACACTGTCGAGGTTGCCCTCTCCCACCTATCCTATACCCTCTAAATCATTTCACAGATTCTGACTAGAGTCAAGCTCAACAGGGTCTTCTTTCCCCGCTGATTCTTCCAAGCCCGTTCCCTTGGCTGTGGGTTCGCTAGATGGTAGATAGGGACAGTGGGAATCTCGTTAATCCATTCATGCGCGTCCCTAATTAGAGGACGAGGCATTTGGCTACCTTAAGAGAGTCATAGTTACTCCCGCTGTTTACCCGCGCTTGATTGAATTTCTTCACTTTGACATTCAGAGCACTGAGCAGAAATCACAATGTGTCAACACCGTTTTCCAGCCTTCACATTGCTTTGTTTTAATTAAACAGTCGGATTCCCCTTGTCCGTTCCAGTTCTAAGTTAATCGTTTATACTCCATTAATCTCGTCTGCAGATCGAGATCCACAATCCGAAACTAACTCGCTTCGATTAAAAAGCGATTCGAGAAAATGCACCCAATTTTGCATCCAATCAAAAAGTCTCCTCTTCAATATAGACACACAATCAAGCACACTTACGACACGCGCTGCCACCCTTAAACAGACTATATCAACTCATCAGCAGACCTGTTGCCAAGCCCGCCAACAAATCAACACAATCCATCTAAATAAGTAACCCGCTTTCATCGAACCCGACGGACCGATCCTTAGAGCCAATCCTTTTCCCAAAGTTACGGATCTATTTTGCCGAATTCCCTTACCTACTTTCTTCTATCGACTAGAGGCTCCTCACCTTGAAGACCTGTTGCGGTTATCAGTACGACCTCGTGTGAAAATCATTCAGTCCCCTGTAGTTTCAAGGATCATAAAACACAATCGGACCATTTTACTTGCTATCAACAATAAATGTCTTCCTCATATAAATAGAGGGGCTCTTCCAACTGATTGGCCACTTCTCCGGTTAACCCGCTTCCATGCCCAATGCTCATGCAAATAATATTAACAACGAGCTTTATCAGTCGTTAAGAAGAAAAGAAAACTCTTCCCGATGTGTTTTCTGATGAGTACAGGCTTCTTTATGTTGCCATTTTAATTATCCACACGTAAAAGGTGAAGGAATATTAACCTTCTTCCCTTTCTGAATATGAATCCTGCTTTTACAAAATCCATTTTATATCACGGTATTTAACCGATTCATTAGGGTCGACTAACCCATATCTCAATTAGATTCATATGGAACCTTTCTTCTCTTCAGTCTTCAAAATTATCCCCCATTGAGAGGTTTCTCATTTGAATATTTGCTACTACCACCAAGATCAGCACTACAGGCTTTTCCACCATGATTCACATCATAGCTTCTAAAAAACCCGCACGCCCTCCTACACAAAATCATCATCATGATTTTTGGTCGTGTATAGGTATTGTGCTGAAGCGCCATCCATTTTCAGGGCCAATTCATTCGGCAGGTGAGTTGTTACACACTCCTTAGCGGATACCGACTTCCATGGCCACCGTCCTGCTGTCTATATGAATTGACACCTTTTATGGTATCTTCATGAGCACAAATTCCGGCACCTTAACACAACTTTCGGTTCATCCCGCATCGCCAGTTCTGCTTACCAAAAATGGCCCACTTGGAGCTATTGATTCAATTCTTTATTGGATCATCTTTTTATCACGCTGTTTACTTAAACAACACTTTAAAGGTAGACAATCCATATATCTAATTTAAACCTTCAACAACAATCAACTCATTTCCAGAATAAATCCCTAATAATCATACAAACAATTACCCCAAAAGGCATCCATTCATACAATCATCAGTAAAATCAATCCCTTCCCTGAATCAATCATCATTTACAAACGTCTTTTGCCCATTTAGAGTTTGAGAATAGGTTGAGGGAATTCCTCCCCAAGACCTCTAATCATTCGCTTTACCGGACAAAACTCATTATAACAAGCTCCAGCTATCCTGAGGGAAACTTCGGAGGGAACCAGCTACTAGACGGTTCGATTAGTCTTTCGCCCCTTAACTCAAGTCTAAGGAAAGAGTTGCACGTCATTACCCCGACGAGCTTCCACCAGAGTTTCCTCTGGCTTCACCCACACTCAAGCAAAGTTCACCGTCTTTCGGGTCCTATCAGATATGCTATAACTCAGACCAATCCCTTCCAACCCGAGAGTTGGAAATTAATCTTTAGAATCAGTCGGTCGATATTGCCATCATAATCTAGACAGATCATAATTTCATATCTCAACAATCCAAAACGATTGTCTTCACTTTCATTACGCATTATTAGGTTTAAATTACCCAAATACTCGCATGTCTGATAGACTCCTTGGTCCGTGTTTCAAGACGGGGCAATACAATCCATATCCAACTAAAGTCAATCTTAAAATCTATCTTCGAACAGAGCCGTCTAATTGCATTCAACAATATACGATCAATTATTACTTACCAATTGACTAGCCGAAACTAATCAAAGTAAATCATATATCAACCACATATCATCAAAATTTCCTTGCAAAGATACTCTCGTTAAGATAAACTTAAACCCCAATCAATAAGGTTCATTTGTGTTCTCCTCCTATGTAGAATATTCAAATCCGTCTAATTCGAGGCTATAAACAAATCATCCACCCATCGAAATGAATGAACAATTCTACCTTCCTGAATTTGAAATCTTGATTATCAGAAAACACGATTGACCGATTTCTATTATATATCTAATCATCAGAAAAACTCTTGAAAATATGTTTAACCTTTTACAGTTATAATTACACATCTTCAAAAATCTTTCCAACAATCGATATATAACAAATCTTCTCTATAGAGTTGTATCGCTTCCCTTTTGGAAGTTTCAAGCCCTATTTCAACTTTTTTCCAAAATACTTTTCATCTTTCCCTTACGGTACTTGTTCGCTATCGGTCTCTTGCATATATTTAGCCTTGGATGAAGCTTACCACCCAATTAGGGTTGCAATCTCAAACAACCCGACTCGACGATTGCAGAGCTTAGCGCATTGTGAAACAAGGCCAAAAACGGGATTTTCACCCTCTATGATAACCCGTTCGAAAGGGTATTTTAGCCTCTATCTTCTTCACAACACAACCCCACATCTATAAAGCACATCTCTATGCATGCAAAACAGCCCGCATAGATTTTAGCTTTGGGCTTTTCCTACTTCCCTCGCCGGTACTATAGGAATCCTAGTTAGTTTCTTTTCCTCCGCTTATTTAGATGCTTCAGTTCAGCGGGTAATCTTTCTTAATTTCAGATTGTTTTATATATATAAAGTGAGTTGTTAAAACAGAAGTATACAAGACAATTAAATATTTATATTTAAATATCAAATTGTTTATATATCATATTTCAACAAACAATATCTCTTAATGATTCATATATCGATATTATTAAAGATGACATATACTCAATATGTTCATCTCATTTCCTTTCTATCCCAAGTAAGGATAAAAAGATATTTTAATATTTACCAATTCTGAAATAAGAATGGTCTCTTAACTAAAAGTTAAGACACCGCAGGATGCGTTCAAAACTTTGATGATTCACAGATTCTTGCGATTCACATTAACTATCGCGCTTTGCTGCGTTCTTCATCGATGCAAGAGCCAAGATATCCACTACCAAAAGTTTATTATTTTATAATATCATTGGCTACACTAATAATGTTTATATATTGAGGCACCTTAAAATCTACATCACTAAATGTAGACTTTATTTTATTATCATATATTGTTTAATATATTTATATTTTGTTAATGATCCTTCCGCAGGTTCACCTACGGAAACCTTGTTACGACTTCTCCTTCCTCTAAATAATAAGATTCACTGTTCTTCTAACATAACCGCTGTCACTTGCGCAACTGCAATCACATCATCCGAACATTTCATCTGATCATTCAATCGGTAGGAGCGACGGGCGGTGTGTACAAAGGGCAGGGACGTAATCAGCGCAAGCTGATGACTTGCACTTACTAGGTATTCCTCGTTCATGATCCAAAATTACAAAGATCAATCCCCAGCACGATTGACATTCAAAAGATTAGCCAACCCTTTCGGGCAAGCACAAACTCGTTGAATCAATCAGTGTAGCGCGCGTGCGGCCCAGGACATCTAAGGGCATCACAGACCTGTTATTGCCTCAAGCTTCCCCTACATGCAACTGTAGTAGTCCCTCTAAGAAGTTACATCACTTACTAAAAAGCGACCAACTTATTTAGCAGGTTGAGGTCTCGTTCGTTATCGGAATTAACCAGACAAATCACTCCACCAACTAAGAACGACCATGCACCACCACCCACGGAATCAAGAAAGAGCTTCAAAATCTGTCAATCCTTCCCGTGTCTGGACCTGGTAAGTTTCCCCGTGTTGAGTCAAATTAAGCCGCAGGCTCCACACCTGGTGGTGCCCTTCCGTCAATTTCTTTAAGTTTCAGACTTGCGACCATACTCCCCCCAGAACCCAGAGACTTTGATTTCTCTAAAGGTCCTGACGAGGCCATAAAGCTCCCTCCAATCCCTAGTTGGCATCGTTTATAGTTAAGACTAGGGCGGTTTCTGATCGCCTTCGATCCCCTAACTTTCGTTCTTGATTAATGAAAACATCCTTGGCAAATGCTTTCGCCTTAGTTCGTCTTGCATAAATCCAAGAATTTCACCTCTGACAATGCAATACATATGCCCCCAACTGTCCCTATTAATCATTACACCTGCTCCATAAACCAACAAAATGGACTTTATCATCTTCCGAAGAAAACAATAAACAAGTGTCCTATTTTATTATTCCATGCTAATCTGTTCAGTTGCATAACGCCTGCTTTGAACACTCCAATTTCTTCAAAGTAAAACCTCCGAATCCATAGCCTCACTCAATAAAGCGCAAGACCTGTCTTCGAAAATATCGGAAAAAACACTTCCTGCAAGATGAAACACAATGTATCCCATCACACAGAAATCGACGTTTCCTCCAAAATCCAACTACGAGCTTTTTAACTGCAGCAATTTTAGTATACACTATTAGAGCTGGAATTACCGCGGCTGCTGGCACCAGACTTGCCCTCTAATCGCTGCTCTTGCGGATACTTACACCACAACCATTCAAATTGCTGAGATAACCCAGCATTTGTATTTTTTGTCACTGCTTCCGAATTATGATTTCGATTGAGCAATTTGCGCACCTGCTGCCTTCCTTGGAAGTGGTAGCCGTTTCTCAGGCTCCCTCTCCGGAATCGAACCCTGATTCTCCGTTGCCCGTCACCACCACGGTAGGCCTCTATCCTACCGTCAAGTTGATTGGGCAGAAGTTTCACTGTTGCATCGGAAAACACTGATCCAAATTTCACCTATTGACAATCCCCCACTATCTACAGCAATGCAGACGAAATCGGAAACGAATGGGTTGTTCCTTTCAACCCCTTCCTGCTTCGACGTTCGATCAAATTCCGTCAGCATTCATATGAGATCTCAGAACACACTCATGGAAGAGAAGAAAACGCTCCAACCTAAAGGTCATTGCTAGAATGTTCACCGTCTCACCCAAAGATCGAGATCGCAACTTTCTTCGTGTCATTCTCCTTCGATGAAGAGATCCCACATCCTTTACTGTTCTCCGTGTCGTTGATTATATCCAACACGATTCTTTCGAATCAGCGACAAGAGCTCTGGGGCTTCTCCGAGATGACAATCAATGGATTCTGTGCATGGAGGGAGCTGTTCAGATCGTACTTCCACAATAACTTCGTACCAAATTCGCACAAATCCTTCTCTTCAATAGACCGACAATGTCAGAGGTGACAAAAACCTCCCGATTTGTCAAACTGTATGTCACAATTGAATATTAACTGAGAAGGGGTGAATTGGAACTCAGCTCACTCATTCCTCCTCCTTCACGCGAAGATCGGCTCGAGAGTATGAAAGAGGACCAAGAGACACATGGTTGAGTTGAAGAAGGGAGTGTCGATCCAGCTGGAAGCAATGGGAAAACTGCCAAAAAACGTTTCAAAAGAATGAAATTGGTATTGTGACCGATTTTGGTGAAGATAAGTTCGGTTGTTGTGAAGACAATGAGATGACAAAACACTTAAATGAGTTCTAAACACGTTTTATGAAGCGTATTCATCCCCAGAGCAACTTAATGCTTTTGGGAGTTCATACTTAGGGGCTTCGAAAACTTAAAGAAGCTGTTTTCATGAACAATCATCTGATAGAAAGCGTTCCTGTTCCAGCAATCAAATTGAATCCAGTTTTATGTGATGAAACACAGGCTTCAAGATCAAACTTCAGACAAATCGAGCATGATGACGATGATTCAGGTATGCTTTCAAACAGTTTTCTCATTTTTTCTCCACAATTCTATTGAAGATAGTCGTATCAATGTTACAACGTCAGACAAAATGACACAAAGCATCTCAGATCAAAGGATACCCCTCAATCATGCTTCATCACCCTCCATTGAGCCCGGATTTGGCTTTATGTGACTTCTGACTCTGTAGTCATTTCAAACAAGCCAAAAAGTGTCAGATCGCCAGAACCGATCTCGAAATCCAACAAATCTGTCGACAGTTCATGGTGACGCAAATATCTTCGATGAGAAGACGAGTCTTTCTGAAAATGATCCAACACCGTCAATCATGCAGAACAACATAGCATTGCACACAATCATGCAGAATAACATCCCACACGATACAGGGTCATTGCTCCTCATCGAACCTATGTCTCCGACATTGGTTTTTTTTCTTAGACTGATTTAATGGAAGAACAACTTGAGGATTGGGCTCAGTCCCAGGACCGTCCCAATAGCCCAACCATTGGGACATCGACAGGTCCAGACACATCACTCAAAGCAGTCGTTCGTCCAAAGAAAAGAAAGTCCCTACAACCAAAATTCCAAAGTAGAACAAATCCTTCTGACGATATCAGCATCGTGATATCTGAACTAGTCCGAACAATACTCGATAAGACGGGAATCACTACAACATCGACTCAAACCAGAGGGAACCGTTTTCATTCCCAACTTTCGTCTAAATCGGCTGCTCAGCCTTTTTCGGCGCTGAAGCAGGCCATCATCGTATGACAAACGTTCCCAAAATCGGTCAGGTACAAAGAGAGAAACTTGTCTTGACCTTTTTTCACCAAACAGAGACAAATTGCAGCATTTTCACCCCCGTTATTTGGGAGACGGTGCAATTCATAAAAAGATTGTTTGTGTATGACATCACACAATCAACAAATTGTTTATTAGACAGATGTCCAAGCAACTTTTCAATCGAATTCAAATGTTGTTGTGATCGATTTTTGTGTTGATATGTGTTGTGGTAGAGAAAGAGAATGACTAATCGTTCCTGAAAGTCTGGAATGGTTAAGAGAGGGAAGTCAAAGCGGAATTTCCAGCAGAATCTTATCTTTCTCTTTCTCTACCACAACACATATCAACACAAAAATCGATCACAACAACATTTGAATTCGATTGAAAAGTTGCTTGGACATCTGTCTAATAAACTATTTGTCCTTCACAATTTATTGTTTGTTTCTCCTCGGACGAGGAGATCAATCCACATGTGTTGGTAGAATTGTTCAGAATCCCGGTCAGATCTGAATTCCATACGAAGCATATTCCAAATTTGTGTCCACTTTCGCGGTATTCAGAGAATATCAAGTGACTGAATTTTTTTGATCGGTGAAAAGGTGGTTTTCTCAGGAATTGTGGTGGATTTTTCACCATTTATTGCAGTAAAATCGGTACAATGATTTGTTCAGGCGTTTCTATTCTAGAATTTCTCAACAGAGTTACAGTTTGACTGAAATGGTCTCCCATTGTAAATTTTTTCAGTGATGGTTGACATTAAATCTGTCGCTGATGTCCAGGAAGGCGAAAATGTTCCGACACAAGACGAAGAAACACCTCCAATTGTTCCGGTTTCACCCCCATCTGCTGTTCCTACTCAATCAGACATTTTTACTCATGACTTCTCCCTCCCATTTAACCTTCACCAAGCATCAAACAGTGAAGAAGTCGAAGTTTTTGATGGAAGATGGTTTGTTTCGATCAATTTATATCCAACATTTCCAGGAAAGTCTTCAGTATTACAGACACCTCACACTATTTCCCAATCTACATCAAAGTTACGGTCTGTTCATGTTTTCAATCATCATACTGAAACCAGCCGACAGTCATCCGTTACTCAAAGAATGTAGCTGTGAGTATGGAATTTCTGAATGACGATCCAACCTTGAACAAGAAAAAAAGCTTTGAATACACGTTCACAAATGAGAAGCACGACTTGGGGTACAAGAGCTGGTTTCTGAATTCAGAATGTACTGAGGAAGCCGGGTTTCTTCATGATGGATGTTTGAAGGTGAGGGTCACAATTGAAGTTTGTTCTTCGCCCTCCTTCACAATTTTTCCAGCCAGTCAAAATTCTATCTCAAAGGGAAAAAAACGGGATGGTTGGTCTGCGAAATCAAGGTGCAACGTGCTACCTGAACTCTCTGATCCAAACACTCTTCCATACAACTCTATTCCGTTGGGTTTAAATCCTCTTCATTATTTTGTTCAGAGCGTTTATCACATGCCACTTGAAGAAGCCACCGAATCAGACGGAGATTATGATTCTTCTTCCAGCTCGTCGTCGTATGGTACTGGATATGGTTGGCGTTACAACCAAAGGCAAAAAAAAGTGGCAAAACTTCAGCTTGCTGAGGCATTGCAAAGGTTATTCTACAACCTACAAACTTCATCCTCGAGTGTTTCAACAAGAGAACTTACTAGATCGTTTGGATGGTCCGATGCCGACTCTTTCGAGCAACATGACGCGTCGGAAATGAACCGCGTTATGCTTGACAAACTTATGGAAAAACTTTCTACCACGCCGTATCGAGGCAGTATCAATCTTATCCTCGAGGGTCGGATGTATTCATACATCAAGTGTGTTCATGTCGACTTTGAAAGCGCCCGAGAAGAACGGTTCTTCGATCTCAACCTTCCAGTGCGTGGATGTGCTACACTCGAAGATTCACTCCGAAAATACACCGAAGACGAACTCTTGGATGGAGATAACCAATATTCGGCCGAGAAATTTGGGTACCAAGACGCCATCCGATCAACCAAGTTCCTGGAGCTCCCGCCTGTGCTCCATCTTCAGCTCAACCGGTGGGAGTACGACATGAACACAGGGCGAATGGCTAAGCTGAACGATCGCTTTGAATTTCCCGAACAGTTGGACATGTCGCCCTTCCTAATTAACTTGGACGAACAACAAAGGCGGAAACTGAAGGAGCGACGAGTGGAAGAACAAGAAGCTTTGCAAAAGCGCAAAATGGAAAAACTTCAAAAGGAGGGGAAGACAGACGTGCACACAGACATCCCAATGGCCGAGGACATGCAGGAGGAGTTCCAGCCGATCATCGAGTCGAAGGAGCGCCACTCCCTCGACAGCTACGCCCGCTACGAGCCAGACGAGGCGACATACTCGCTCCACTCCGTCCTCGTCCACTCCGGCTACGTGGGAGGGGGGCATTACTACGCGTACATCCGGCCAGACTGCGCAGGACAGTGGTACTGTCTGAACGACACCACAGTGACGAAGGTGGACAGCTCCGAAGCCATCGAGAGCACGTTCGGGTCGTCGGAGCCGGCTGGGTACTCCACCGGGTATCGCTGGAGAGGCACGTCAAGCGCCAACGCGTACATGCTCGTGTACGTCCGAAATGATGTGAAGGACGTTGTTCTGAAGGAGGTCAAGATGGAGTCCATCCCTGCCCACATCCAGGATGGCCTGAATGCGCAGAAAGAGAAGAAAAGCCGCATCACGTTCAAAGTGTACACAAACACGACATTCGACAAGAAGCGCGGATATCTCCAAAAGGCAGCCGAAGAAGAGGAAAAGAAGCTCAAAGACGCCATCGACAAGACCCCGACTGTCAAGCAGTGTTGCATCGACAAGCGACAGCCATTCGACTCGACACAAGCAATGTCATTTTCTCTCTCGAGAACAGCCACGTTCAAGGACCTGTATGAGGAACTGGAAAAGAAAACTCACATTCCACGCAGTCAACAGCGGATCTGGCGATTGGCAAATGTGAAGACGGGCGAAAAAGCTTCGAATGGATGGGACGACAAAACAGAATACCGCCCAACCCAACTCCTCGACCAGATGACAGGCGAGACAGACCAGAATCTAGTGACTTCAGTCTTCTCCACATTCATGATCCCTCTCTTCATCGAAGAGTCCCCAGCAGCGGACGTAGAGGATGTTCCAAATGACGAGCAGCTCTTGTTCGTTAAGCACTACTCGCAGATCGCGCCGGATGCTCCCTTCGGCTCGATCTTTGGAGCCTCCCTCCTTTTCCTTGGGCCAATCAAACTTCGTCCTGATGCAACACTTGCGTCCGCCAGTGGCATGATTCAGCAGCTGGCAGTTCAAGACCACATCAAAAGTTGGAGAGCAGAACATAGCGACGCAGAAGTCGAGGAGGAGAGGACCAGGAAGCAAGCTGAACTCGCTTCTCTGAGCACTGTCTTCTACCAGTATGTTCAGGACAGTGTGGGGCCGCTGCTTGATCCGTCTTTGACAGTTGAAGAGCATTTCTTGAGTCCGGGAAGCACCATTATCACGCAATTTGTCTCCCCATCGTTCGCCGAAAGTCTGTTGAGCGGAACAGCCACAGTTGAAGAACGAGAGAGTCTCTGTGCGTTCGACGTGGAGGAGAAGCGTCTGAGAACTGCTGTTATCACACTTCAGAACGCTGACCCCAAACAGGAACCGCAAACACTTTACATGGAATGCGACCGCGAAATGCCGCAAAGGGAGTTTATGCAGCTCCTCTCAACGAAACTCAATCATCCCATCAATCAAATCCTCCTCCGAAGGAAGGAGTATTACAACACCGATCTGACCACCGAGCTCCTTCGCCTCCACTTGGACTCCGACTCAGAGAACAATTCTGCGAACATCGACTCAAGTTCCCTTAACGATTTAGTGAACCGGTACGGAACGACATACACAGACAAGCGTTGGAGATACCATTCCAACAACCCTCTCATCTTCACTCTCATTGACGAGCCGCTCAGTGAGTACGTCACCAAGGAGCACATCACTGTCCAAGTCCGAGATGCCTACCGTCCCCTGCAAGAACGTGTCATTGTGAGGGAAAGCGAATGGCTCGGCGAAGTTGCTGAGGAAGGACATGATCCTCTCCGCGTTGCGCTGATTGGTGGTTCTTCCATGGCTTCATATCCGTTGTCCTTCGCCCGAGATGCGTCTGTTGGTGATGTGATCCAACTCCTCCGAACAAAAATGGGGACAGAACGACCAGAGGCATTGTACGCAAAGTCAGTCGCCGACAGATTACAATCAGAGGCACAGAAAGAAAGGAAGATCATTGAGAGAAGAACACGACGCCTAAACCTCAAGCGGAAGGGCGAATTGTATGAAGACTATTCATCAGACGAGGGATACTCCCACCGAAAGGAGACGGCGTGGACCAAACGATCCCTCCGAATCCTGATGGACGCAGAAGAGAATCCGGCTGTGAAGAAGCCCGAGAAGGATGAGCCGGACCCCGCAAATGACGAGGAGGACACACCGCCAGAGTACATCACTATCCCGTACAACGCATCGAAGGACGAACGGGAGATTCTTATCAACCGCATCCTCTGCAAGGCCCTCGATCAAGACGAGCATGCTCTCCCACCTCAGACAGCGGACGAGCCATTCCGCACCGATTACTCGTCTTTGGATTACTCTTCTGTCCCAATCCGTGCTCTCCTCCTCCCACCGAGCTACACCTCTGAGAAGACAACCATCTTGGAGGACGACACTGCTGTCACCGAAGTGGCCTCGGACAAACGACTCTTGGTGGTCGAGGTCTTTCTCTTCATCTTTCACATTGCTTTCCCTCTCTTTCTAGTTCGTCCCTCCCCCGCTCAGCTGGCCAGTCGACGAATCCACTGTGCACTACATTCCGGTGTACTTCACAAGCGGGGTCAGGTATTACGTGGAGTGGATCTCGATCACGCAGAAAAAGAACACATTCCTCGTCCCGTTCCACAAGGTTTTCTTGCTTCCTTTTCACTCTCTCGCAGGGTGACCGCAAAATCACTCTTCTCCGCCGGATCTACGACGTTGTGCACGGCATCATGTCTGATTCTCAATTCCAGGAGACCGAGATTTCTTTCTTTGGTGAGAAATCTGCAGAGATTCCGTTGAAAACCACACCGGACACGACCGCAGAAGACCAGGCCGCTCTCTTTGACGACCTCTCATTCATCATTCTCACGGCAGCGAATGTCCGATCACGTCCTTACAAACCATTCAGCTACAACACTTCCTGGAGAAGGAAAGAAACAGCGATTGTGATCAAAGACTAGATAAAGACGTCGGACCCCATTTCTTCTTTTCTTGGTTTCATTTCACGTTCTCATTTGGCACTCCCACCCGTCTGAAGAGTGGTGTAAGGTTAGCATTGTTTGAGGGGTTCGTGTGAAAGTGAGATGAGAGAGAGGACACAAAGAGACAAATAAACAAAGAAAAGAGATGAACAGAAGATATGTTGATGTTAATGCTTCTTGACGACAGCATCAACACCCTTTTCCAAATATTCCTGTCGTGTAATCCAGAATTCCGGCGCATCTTTTCCAACCTCAGCCAAAACACTTGCTCCAGTAAACACGAAGAATTTTCTACGCGGGGGATCTTCGATGTGGATTTTGACTTTGAGTTTTCCGTCTTTCTTGCCCTTCAACACGTTTTTGACGTAAAGTCCCTTAAGTTCCTTCTCGAGACGTGTGGGGAAACCAGGGAACATTGTTGTGCCTCCACTAAGCACAATATGTTCGTAGAGAGCTTTGCGAAGATCGATATCAGAATCGTTGATTGAGCTGAAAAGTTGGCCTCCAATGCCTTCTCCTTCAATATCAAGGAGACCTGGGCGGAAGATGCATTCTGGAGCCATGTATCGTTCCCTTTCCACTTTGATAATTCGGCCATCGGGGAGCTATGAGGGATATCGTTGATGAGAAGAAAAATGTCGAAAAACCTTGAAGGATTCCGTCAGTGTAGTGGTTTCGGTTCCAAGCTGATTCTCAAGAGGAATGTCAAGACCAACATAGCAGCACTTTTCTTTGATTTTGTTGACAGTTTCAAAGTCTGCTGTTCGGTTGAATGTGTACCTGAGAAAAAGTTAATGAAAGAAATATCAGACCCCTTCAGACGCAGAAGATCAATAAGATATTTTGTAATATCACGTCCAGCAATATCGAGACGACGGACACTGTTTGGAAGGCCGTACGATTCGTACACAGGGATGATGTGAGTGACACCATCACCAGAATCAAGGACAACACCAGTTGTCAGACCTTGGGCATAAAGTGTGAGAACAGCTTGAGTTGCAACATGGACAGCCTGGAATTGGTATTTCTCAAACATGGCTTCCAACATTTTCTTTCTGTTGTTCACGGGATTCATCGCGGCTTCAGTCAACAGAACACGACATTCTTTGGGGTCAATCTTGAGACGCTCGTAGAAGGTGTAGTCCCAGAGATGGTACATGTCTTCCCAGTTTCTGATGATTCCATTTGCGACTGGATACGTGCATTCCAGCATCTGGCGAACAGCTGCAGCCTCAGAGCCGCACATAATATCCTTGGAAAAAGGAAGAAGGGAAGATGGAGAATGTGGTTCGTAGGATTGAGCGCGTGAATAGATAGATTATTCATCAAATGGTTGTGGTGAAGCTCAATGACTCATGGTCTGACGGGCAAACCTTAATCTCAATGTTGTCAATAACTTCTTCGGAACGAATCATAGGACGCCCAACCATTGATGGAAACATATGGCTCGGGATCTTCTCACCAGCAAAGCCAGCCTTGACGTACTGAACGAGAAGTGATGTAGAAACAAATGGAAAGTTAGTGAATGGAAATTTGAGACGATGGAGAACATACACCCGTTCCATTATCGGAAATAACAATTCGACCCTCTGACATTCTGATCGGACCTTAATATTTTGAATTCCCGTTTCGTCAGATGAACTACGATGATGACTGTGAAATTCACTTAGGTTCAAACCCATCGCATCCTATGCTTCGAAGGACTCTTCTTGCTCGTTGTAAAGTTAACGCAACAAAAGGAATCAAAGGAGATGAAACTTTTGGACGACCATCAAAGCCAGATGAAGTTGGTGTTGCTGGATGTTTGTATTCGATAATCTAATATCTCATTTGTCCTGTTAGGTCTTCAATACAAAGAATTTACGCCAAAACAACCAAAATACAACACCCGCGATTTCAAAAAAGCAAATCGTGAAGCTGCCAAGGTATGATGACGTTTTTTGAACATATTTTCTTTGTAGATGGGTGTTGTGACGGCGCGTGGAGATTATGAGTTCAGGAAAGATCATGACTACAGAATTAAACCTGTCAAGAAACAAAAACACACTGGGAACCCTGGAATCAAAGACAGAAACTATGCATATGGTGTCAACACAGAGTTTCCTTTTTTATCGTGTTTATCTATGACTCTAGGCCAGATAACATCATGAAAGAGCTGATGGAAGGACGGTTTGGGAATGAATGGTTAGAGAGAGAAGTTCAGGTTGACCAAATCAGAACCAGGAAATTTGCACCGGTACACACCTTTTTTTGTTTGAACTTTTTTCAATCTTCAGAAACCAATCCAACCATCCGTCCAAGTGAATGCAATGAAATCAAAGCGTGGAGGACTTGGCTTATCAACAAAGAGACCACTCGAAGAAGCTGAGGAAGCACTTATTGAACGGGATTTCAGACAAACACAAATATCTCAGAAAATGAGAGAGGGTATTGATGTCAAGCCAAAAGTTGAAACACACTGGAAGGAACCACCAAAACGCCTCCCCCGAATCTATAAAGACCCTGAAACAGGTGAGATGTATCAGGAGGGTGAAGAAGCGCCTTCTGTCACACGAAGGAGGGAAGCCAAGCTCCAAGCCCAGCAGCAGCAAGAAGAAGAGGGCTACTAAACCCGCACGTCTCATGTCACTCCTCATATTTTTGTATTCAAAGGAAAATACACCGAATTCCACGTGAGTGTTTCTATGGAGATCGAAGATTGATAAATGAATGCAGTGAGGTGTGTTCTGAAATGAAGAAGGAGATGGAACTATCACTGCTTTTCTTTCTTTTGTGGTCCCAAGGCTTGAACAAGCTGTGCCTTAAGTTGCTGGTTGTGATGTTGGAGATATTGAATCTCTTCTGTATGTTTCTTTTCATCAAGGGCTCTTCTTTCAGCCTCCTTCTTCTCAACGGATTCAAGACGTGCCTTAAGCTTGGCGACTTCCTTTTCAAGATCTTTCTTTTCTTGAAGGAGATGGCTGATCTAAAGCAATATGGAAAGATCGAAAGAATGATGAACAGACTTTTTCTTCTTGTTCTGTTCTTCCAAGTTCTGCTTGAAGTGCCTTTCTGAGACCAAAAGAGACGCTACTTTCATAAAGTGTTTGGTATGCAGAAACACGCATTCGCAACTCTTCGCGCACACGAAGAAGGAGCATTCCTCTTTCAGCACAACTAATTGTCACGTGACGGATTAACTCATCTTGTGGAAATAATAGGGACAGAAATAAATGACAAACCAAAGCATTCATCATAAAGTTGTTCACGGATTGGGCAGATTCCTGTTTCACGAGCTTGTCTTTGAATGAGAGCACGATCAAGAGCTTCCTGTGGTGAAACAAAATGGTAAAATCTCGGCTCAGTTAAATAATAAAGCAAACATTGAGAGCTTCAACATCTTGTCGAGTTGCAGGCGTTGCACTCACTTTCTGAATCCATTTTTGTCCGTTTTGGTCAAACTCACTAGAAGATGAAAATTCGCCAAAGAAATAGAAATGTTGAACCAAAATAGAAGCCATACCGAGGAGGAAGAATACTATTTAGGATTTCTTCTGTTTGAGCTTGCGACTTGGCGTCCGAAGCAGATCCAGTTTTTCCTTTAGTTGTGGCTGCTTTTTTGTCTTTTGCGGTGGTGAGAAGGACAGGATTGTCATATTTAACGAGAGATTGTGTAACTTGTCCTGTGATGCTTGCCATTTGACTTTGTTCAACTGACCAGAACTCTATTGAGGGGGGATCTCGATGTGGTTCGATATGGTGAGTGGATGTTGACTCGAATCCGGCACGTGCCGGGAAAGATAGAGATTGTTTGGCTTCTTCTCGATGATTCATCTCATTAGTGCCTTTTAACATTCAACTCTTGTTTCTTGGGTCGATCGAGTTCAAACTCTTCCTTTCATTTCATCCAATGACAACACAAACGATTCCACACTCTCCACATTTGGTAAGTCTTACGAGAACTCGTCCTCTTCAGTATCCTTTTCTTGATTTATTCACAATGCCAATGTTTTAGACACTTGTCTTTCCAAGATAAAGAAAACCAGATTGTTGAGGAAATGAAACGAAATCAGATATCTGCACTTCCTTTTCCAACAAAAGTTTCCATTTCTGATTCTCATTTCGACAATAATCCTGTCCTTATTTCAAGATCTACTCAACTCAACACCCACTCGGAATTCCCGACCCAGTTGTTAAATCACCAACAAAGGGACATGTATCATTAACCCATCTTCATCATTGACAATTTTTCGATATCTCTTGGTCCATCAGTCCCCACGTCTTCTTTCTCAATATCGATCGCGTCCACTCAACGAGGAGCCTTCCGAGGAACCCTTTGTTTTTCGGGCTAACCCCCCTCCACGAGAGCTATATGAGGGTGTATGATGCTTTTCCTTCGTATCGTTGAATTCAGCCAACTGGGATTCCTCAGCGGCAACAGCGACCAGTGACTGTTCCGACTCCATTCACTTTGGAGACAGATGCTCGGGACGAGGTCGAAGAAGCTCGACGAGAGGAGCAGCTGGCAGAGATCCTCGAACAGGAGGCGCTCATGAAGTCTTTCCATGCCCGGTCCGTCCCCGACTTCACAAACGTGATGATCCCCGTGTTCTCGCAGGAACCAACCGAAGTTGTGTCGTTCCATCTCCTCACTGAAGAACGTGGGGATCAGTATCAAGTTTGCCTCTCATTTCTTCATCGTCCCAGACTGCATTCAGACAGGAATTGGAACACAGGCAGGCTCAGGAGAAAGAACTTCGACAGTTCCAAGCGAGACCTCTTGTGTCTTCGGCACCATTCGTCTGCTCTTCTCTGTCAGTTTCTCTCTCCAGGTCCCCCAGCCCTCGTCCGAAATCACTGAAAGCGCCCCATTCCATCTGTCGACGGAAGAGAGAGGCCGAAAGTGGGAGAGCGAAATGAGAGAAAAGCTGGAGACGCGCGCTCGGACCGAAAGTCAGCGGCGGATCTTCAAAGCAACACCAGCCACGGTTGTCCATCAGACGCCGTTCGTCCCACAGCCTTCTTCATCAAGACCCACAAAGCACACCTTCACACGGACACGGAGTGATGCACGCGCAGAGGAGAGAAGGAAGTTTGACGAGAGGATGCGGCAGAAGGAGGAGGAGAGGAAGAGGGAGCTGGAAGAGAGAGAACTCGAAAAGAAGCGACGGGAGGAGGAAGAGATCCGCCAGCTGCGGAAACAGATGCAGTTCAAAGCTCGCAAGATCCCAAAATCCTGCCAGCGCTCGTCAAACGGGCGCTTCTCACGCAGACCTTCCTCGGCGACAGATCAGAGTGACCCTGACGCCACACGCTAGTTCTTTTTCGGTTCATTTCAGAGTCTTGATTTGATGCGATGGAAAAGAAGAGCAAAATGAAATGGCTAATCTTGCATTAACAACTCCTCAATCAGCAGGTCGGTGTTGGTTGGTTTGGAGGAGTGAGCGGAGAGTGGGAGAGATCCTCGCTTTGCAGGCGACGACCTGAACGAGGAAGAGACAGCAGAGGTGGGGGACGAGAGAGTATGACCAGTGTGGGTGCTCGGCGGAGGGTGCCGGTCTGACTGGAGGAAGATGGAGGATGGACGAGTGGACGGAGGAGACAGCAGGTCGTCGTCTTTCAGGACAGACGAGTCATCGTTGTCGCCTCCCGTGTCCCTCTCCGTTGTGAGGCTGGCGCTGTCCCGACCATTGGCCAGAGGCTCTTCCTTCCTGAATCGCTGCGAGTGGAGAGACGAGCGGGACGAGATCATGTTTCGTGCAGACTCGAGAGTTTGCGGCTGAGAGGGTGGTTGTGATGGGAAGTGTGCGTGTGTGGGTGGCTGTCCAGGTGAAATTGCAGGAAGAGGAGGAAGTGGGGACGTCTCGCTTGTCTTCTGACTTGACGAGGACGACCCATTCGATCGGATGATTCTGAGCACAGTGTCTGTGATGGACGGGATGGAGTGGAATGTAAGCGGGGAGAGGGGAACCGGGTTGGACTTGATGGGCGAGACAGGCGGGAGGGTGAGTGGAGTGTTGATCGTCAGCTGGTCGAAAGGTGTTCGGGTCTCGATCTGTGCTTTCTGTGCTGAATGTGAAGGTTGAGTCGCGTTCGAGAAGCGGGATGGAGTGAATGGAGGTGTGGACTGCGTTGGTGGGTTGTGGGAGAGGCGAGGTGACGGGGGAGACGAGAGCGTGTGGAGTGAATCAGGCGACAGTGACGACCGAGAGTGTGTTGATGTCGGCGGCAAGGATGGAGTGTGTGCTGACCTGGTCGATGTGAAGTGTTGTTCCGAGGTGTCCCATCTTCTGCTGTCTGCGCGGCTTGGATGCTCGGTGTCCTGCTGCGTGTTGATTGAGAATGTCTGCTGGACGTTCAGTGGAAGAAAGCGGTGGACTGTCTGTGACTCTTTGAAGTGGACCGAGCGGGCGACGGATGGGATGGGATCTCGGAAACGTGAAGGAACGGCAGACTCCGCTGGTCGAGCGTCCGTTCGCCTGTCCTCCGCGACACGTGAAAAAGTTGGGGTTGAAACAGTCACAAGATGATCTTGGAAGGTGTTGTCGTTCGGGCGAGCATTTCGGGGATGGTGGGTCATGGCAAATTCTTCTTCGAGGTCGCTAACTTGAAGTGTCTCGCTGACGCCTCTGGGAGTCTGTGTTTGACGGATTGACAGAAGTGGATCGTATGGATAGTTGGAGGAGAGTGTCTGTGAAAATGCATCGCGCTCATATGCACCAATCTCAGAGGGGCTGACGGGAGGGATGTCGCGATATCTGGTGACGTCACCTGGAAGGATGGATTTGGTTCCGACGTTCCTGTTTGACGAAGAAGAATGTGAATTAGATCTATTTTGAGAGGGACTTCGACCGGATCGTGAGTTTTGGTATGTTTCAAGAGGATGAATTGGTGGTGGATATCGTTCGTCATAGACACGTGCCTGTGCTCTTTGCTTCTTTCGCTTGGGGGTACGGCTCCGATTCATTTCAATGATCGACTGATTGAACCTCATTGTCGAGTGGGGGATTGATGGAGAAAGTGGGTTTTGATTTATTCGTTGCGGTTGAGGGCTTCGCGTTGATCGAGGTAAATAAGGTGAATATTCAGATGTTTCAGGTGGATATTCGAAAAGAAGTGCTGAGGAGATGTTTGGATCAATGTATGATCCATCAGGAAGAACGGTGTTCCGTTCGAGAGTTCGTGTGAGAAGTTCTGTAAGGATATTGTATTGCAGGAAATTACACGTAAATCGAACATACTGCGCCTTTTGGGAGTTCTGGACGGACTTTTTGGGGTGTAATACTCGCTTGGCGCTGTTGTGTCAACTGGATGTCTGTAGATGATGGAGCGTTCACTTAAAATTTTCAAACAGAATACCAAAAGGATGAGAATGAATGCTTAACAAACGGTGTTCGACTTCTCGCTCGTGACATGAAAGTTGCACGACAATCGGACTGATTTGAACTAAAAAAAGATTCTCGTGGCTTGATCAGAAAGTGTGAATTCTATTATTCAGTGAAATGAACTTTAATCACAAGGGCAAATTTACACAAAGAGGCACTCAGAAAGCAAGGGATGTCTGGATTGAATCTTGGTCAGTAGTCCCTGGGAGTGACCAAAGAATCCCATTGAGACGATTGAAGCCCCCTGTTGATTGTGAATAAATCTCCGAAGGAGTTTGAACAACTCGAGGTGTGTTTGAAATTGTGGCTGACAATGAAAGACATTGGAGTCCCTCCAAATCGAAGATGAACGAAAGATCAGCCACGTCTTCTTCAGTGAAAAAGAGGTTATATCCCAATGCTGCAATGATCTGTTGCTCATTGTAGAAGACAGCTTGCGCTTCCACACCAATGTGCTCGCAAAGTTGGCGAATGTTAAGTGGCATATCGAAAAGAAATTTGGAGGTCAAGAGAACACAAAGAACATAGAGATAAAACAGCTGACTCTCTGTTTCAAGTTGAAGTTGTTGGCGAATCGCTTTGAGGAGGCGATGGAAGACGATGACAGAAGAAAGAAGAAGCTCCGTATCAAGAAAAAAGGCGTTGACAATACATCGAAGCCCATTCTTGAGAGAATCATGATTTCCATTGACACAAGACGTAAAAAAGAGGGCGATTCTTTCAATTAACACATCCATTGCCCTCCTATCAAATTGTTCTGTTGGAAGGTTGCGATGAAGATAAAACTCCACGAAATCATCCATCGGAACAGTAGGAGGAGCTGGATACAAACATCCCACATATTGTGGAGGGGGGAAAGTGAATAATTGCGGCTCATTTGAGGGATGGAACTTCGAAATTTGAAATGGTGATGTGGTTGCTGTCTTGTTGTTTTGAGCTAAGTATTCTGTCGGTGATAACGCAGGAGAAAGAAAGGGAGAATGATCATGGAGCAAAAACTCTTTAGATGGATCATTCGGTGGATCAACGTTCATCTCGAAATAGTTGTTATGGGAATGCTTTTCTCCGAGTTTTTGAGGATATTGAGACCTATAGCTAGAGCAAGTTATAATGAAATGATAACTAAGACGGCTGAGATTAAATTGACTCGCTATTCATACAAGTGTAGCTGAAACGCGCTTATCAAGTTCTGTTGTCTCCTCTGGGAGGAGCGAGTCAGTGTCGAGATACAGAATTTGATACTAGAAAGCAATACAACGAAAAAGGTACAGACGAGCTGGCTGAACCTGGCCAGTGTGCTCCGTCTGCGGAAGAGAGAGCCCTCGCAGTGGTGGAAGGCGGGGATGTTCTCAAACTGCTGCGGGTCGGAGGGGTCGAACACAATCAGCACCTCCTCGTCGGGGACCACACCCACAATGGTGAGGGAGTGGTCGTGGCCTTGCAGGTAGAGGGGAGGGCAGAAGGGCCGAGGCGGGCCGGTTCCGACTGTGACCATCTTGTCTCCCGTCGCCCTTTCCAGAAAGTAGTTTGTGATCCACTTGATAAGGTTGTCAGCCCCACTCTGCACGTCCACGATCTTCATTCTGTCAGGATCAGAGAGATGGAGGGAGGAAGAGGGAAATACGGGACTCGGAGGAAGTGGAAGAAACTCCAGACGTCTGTTGCTCCAATCCACTTCGAGCGGCCATACACCTGCAGAGGTGGAAAAACACAGGGGACACACTTTACCCTGAAGTTGGTTCTTTCCATCTGGGTCAAAGCCACTGAAGAATTCGACGAAAAGAGAGATGAGACGCTTTCCACGACATTTCCATGATTTCTTGGACATTCTGCAAGGTCAGATGATCAGGAAATCCGTCTATCCAGAGAAAGTGCCAGATATAAGAAGATAAGTGAGACATGTTCTGAAATGCTGTTGGAAAGCAGGAAGTCGCCTAACACAAGAATACATCATTGCGGTGTTTCGATATCCACAGCCCCAGCCTAGATCGTATCCGACATGGACATAATCTGTGACAAGATCAATCATAGCCCGATATGACGAGATAAATGCATGCCTGTGGGGAGCGAGAGGATACTATTAACCCGATACGATGTTTGGGGGTGGTTTGATAGATAAGCACGGAGTTGTGACACACCATCTATAATGAAGTCAGATGATCATGATGAGGGCGATGAATGAGTCCGGACCGTCAACATAAGGATCTGGATCTTGGAGGGGTGCATCGTCGTTCTGTATCGGCGAACAGAATGAATCAAGTGACAAGAGGAAAAAGACAACTTGTTGCGGCTGAAAGCCCCATGTTTGCCACATTTTTAGAAATGCCCATAGGAAAAAGTCATGAGCCTCACGAAGACGCTGAAGCGTTTTGATGTCTATCGAAAACTCGAAGATGAGGGTATGATGATCGTTTCTTTTTATTTTGGATAATTTTCTCCGCACAGAATATGCACGCGTCCAAACTACAAGTGGTGGACTCTGTCTGTCTTTTTTCTTCCGAGAAATAATTGCGTTGATTCTCGCTATCATCAATTCTTTATAGTGTCCCTTGGATGTCTCCTCTTCAGTATTACACTCTTTATCAACGAATTCGTGACATGGCGGAAGCCAGAAGTAAAACACGAACTCTCAGTCGATCAATCCTTATTTGATACATTTGATATCAACTTTGATATCATCATTCCCCACATTCAATGCCGTTGTTTGTCTTAATATGTCTTTCTGATCTTGACATCTTCACTCATCACATCAAACTCAGATCTCCAACTTAAAGTCTTTGACAAGAGTGGAATGCAACAACAAGTCCTTTCAAACACATTGCATTTCCACGATCTTGACGAGAATGGTACAACATTACGTGCACGACCTCTATTTGGTCTCTTGTTTTCTTCATCAATTATTTTGTGGTGCAGCAAACGAAAGTCTAACTGAACACTTTTCTCGTCCTGAAAACAATGAGTATATCGTCCCCTCCAATCGTCGCCGAAACTCTGGCTCAGACGTGCCTCCTGAATGCATTCAATGTGGGATGGTCCAAGACACTGATGAATGCTGCACAAATTGTGACGAAGTGCTCAATGCTTACTATCGAAAGGGTCTCAGCCAGAAAACTGCCCTCCACACATCCCCGCAATGCTTCGGGACCAACTCTGAAGCATTTTTCGTCAGCAAGACGCGCGGAGGGTGCAACGTGCACGGCATCCTCACTGTGGGTCGGGTCTGCCTCTCCTCTGCTTCATCACCCTTTCCAGTGCGAAGGACGTCTGCAGATCATGCCGTTCGACGAGTTCACGATGCCCGCCACAAACACGCAAGACGCCACGCTGTTCCTGCAGAAGGAATACAACCTCACACACGTCATCCGCCGCTTCTCGTTTGGGAAGGAGGTGGGCGAGAGCAAGGAGATGAAGAAGGTCGGCGGGGCTGACTGGAAGGCGACCTTCGCGCAGTCGCTGGAGAACGTCACAACCACACAGGGAAGTCCACTCTTCTTCTTTCATCTCTTTCAGCGTCTGTCGGGTCTTTCAATTACTTCCTCAAAATTGTCCCCACCACCCTCCAAACCACGCGAAAGAAGAGCCAGTTTGTTGTTCAGGAGCTCAAGCAGGTCCGACAAGCACAGATGAAGGACGCCACGCACGACGCGCACAACACGACACTCGAGAAGGACGGAGACGACCCTCTCACCACACGCGGAACGAGCACAGAAGAGCAGGCAGCGTCTCTCTCGCTCTACCAGTACTCCACCACCCACTACTTCTCCCCATTCCAGTTTGGCGCAACCACTCCACCAGGTTTGTCTTTCGTCCTCGTCATTTGAGACAGGGATCCACATGTTCTACGACCTGTCTCCCATCTCCATCACCATCTCGGAGTCTCCCCCCTCCCTCTCTTCCTTCTTCCACTTCATCACTTCACTCTGCGCCATCATCGGCGGTGTCCTCACTGTTGCTGGCATCATCGATGGCTTAATTTGGAGGGTGGACAAGCGCTACAAGGCGAAGGTCCGCATTGGAAAGGCCCAATGATCTTTGTTCTCACTTCACAGAATGAATGTGTTTGCTCGCACTGAACAGAACGATGAAGCGCAGACTGTGTTCGAAGTGAAGTGGAACAGAACGGAAACGACTCGAGTGTTTCGTGCAGGCCTAAATTTCGTCTTTGAGTTCGTCTGCATTCTCAATCTCTTCTTTCTTCTTGTTCAGTTGTTCTTCCTCCTCCTTTTGCTTTCTCTCTTCCTCTTCTTTTCTCAGTCTCTCCTCCTCCTCCTTTTGCTTTCTCTCTTCCTCTTCTTTTCTCAGTCTCTCCGCCTCCTTCTGTTGCTTCTCCTCTTCTTCCTTTTGCCTCCGATCCTCTTCTTCTTTTCTCAATCTTTCCTGTTCTTCCTTCTGCCTTCTCTCTTCCTCTTCTTTCTTTTGTCTCTCCTCTTCCTCTTTTTGCTTTTTCTCCTCTTCCTCTTTTTTAAGTTTCTCCTCTAACTCTTTCTGGTGTTTCTCTTCTTCCTCTTTTCTTAATCTTTCTTGTTCAGCTTTCTGCTCGGCAAGCTTCTCTTCTCTTTCCTTCGTCAGGCGCTCTTCCTCTTCCTTCTGTTGCCTCTCCTTCTCCTCCTGTTGTTGTCTCTCCTCTTCTTCTTTTTGTTTAGTCTCTTCTTCCTCTTTCCGTGTTCGCTCTTCCTCTTCCTTTTGCAATTTCTCTTCTTCCAACTTTTTCATGATTTCGCTTTCGTCCTGCCCAACACCTTTGATTTCAGGCTCTGGGACTGTTTCTGGGATTTCTTTTTGTTTCGAGTCGCGCGCGATGTGTTGGCTTTGTGGTGATGGATCTTCGATTCCGATTTGACGAGCGACACGAATGGCAAATTGTTGAAGAACTTCAACTCGTTCGAGACCCCAACGGACATCAAGAACCTCAAGTGGAACAGCACCGGTGCTCTTAGTGAATGCTACGAAGAATGAATGGACTCGGAACCAGACCTGTTCCCCAATTGCATGGCCCAGAACCTCCCGCTGCAGATTCTCAATGAAGAATGAATAAAAAAGCAAACAAGTCGTAAACGCAAAAAGTTTTCCTGGCATAGAAGAGAATGGTAACTCACGAAGATAGTTCTGCAAAGGTAATCAAGAAAGACGGAGGATACTTCGAGATGCTTGGGAATTGTCCACGCCCAGACAGGTCCTCCAACGATCACTGCATCGTATGCGTTGATGTCGACGTTGGATTTTAAGCAAGTTGTAGCTGGGGCACGGATCATGCTTTTAGCATACATCTTTGCCTTTCCTGAGAAAGTTGAGTCGTCAATTTCGCAACTAATTGGTTCAATATCCACTTTTATCTGATGCAATCAGTGAGAAGACAGAAGAATATGTTTGAAAAAATGTACATTTTTGAATGATTGGAGGGCAAAGCCGAGCTCATGTGCAACCTGAAAAGTTTGTGTGAGAGAGAGAATAAAGAACTGTATCGGTTTTTCCTGTCTTTGAATAAAACAAAATCAGGATAGATTTGTCATTGGCAAGGATGATAGGAAGAAGAAACGTCAGAGAGAAGATCATAATGCAGAAGAATCAGTTCTCTGCGATCCGACAAAAAACGATAATGGGAATTGTTCGAAACAAAAGATGACTGAAGAAAGAGCGATCATTTGGAATTGTTGTTGTTTTTAAAAAAAGGAGGCATATTCCGATATAGCTGTATGGCCTGGATTTTTGTGAGGCCAATTTGCCAATTTACAGCCAGTATGGGATCGATCACGCCATGATTCTAGATAGGTCTTTAATCGCTCTCTATGTGTATGTAAACCTGTTATGCTTTCGCTTTACTCAGAATTGAGAATTCTTACTGGTTGAGTCGGATGAGGTGGTGATTAATGGAAAAGTTCAAAACAAATGGGGACTGAAGGTGAAATGAAGAGACAAAACTCCAGAGGGGAGAAGAAAGTCGACAAATGAAGACATATAAGAACTGAATGGAGAGAGATATCTCAAAGAAGAAGTCAAAAAATGGTCTGTGAACAGGTTGGGTGATTTGTAACCCAAAACCACATAGACAATGTATCTGGTTTGATCTTATCATCAAGATCGCTCTTTCATCATGTGTGAGGGGAGTTTAGTTCGTTGGAGCGACTTTAAGGAGAAATAGATGCAGGCTTTGTCTGAAGGAGCGATGGAGTCTCTAAACCAAAATAATGACTGAAAGAACGAAAGATACCATTGGAAATACATCCATTTTGCGTGTTCAACACGTTTTCGGATCATTTCGTTGCCAATTAGTACGATCCTGAGAATCTGAATGACTTGAAAGAACTGGTGAAATAATTGTGCAAGAGTGATGACCAAAACCTGATTTGTGCTTATTTTCTCCTTTGTGGGCCGAAGAGTGCTTTAGGAGATTTTCTGGGCGTTGACACTCCAAATGTCTCGTGGTGAAATCGAAAGATCGATCGCTGAGAAGAGGAAGAGAGTGAGAGGTATTCCAATGGAAAGAACACTGACATACAATATAGAATCGAATGAAATTGACAGAGGAACAAAAACAGTCTTTCCACGAAGTGAGTCCTGATCAGCCCATGATTCGAAAAAATGAACTCTGAAGAGGATCAGAAGGTTGCCATGATAATGAATGACCCTGTGAAACCGTATTACTGTCGCAGTACCTTCAACAGAAACTCCTATTGTCATCTTTACCGGGTTTTTCATCGAATTGAAAAAAGATCTCGAACCCATCATTGGTACACCCCAGGCCAAGCCAGACAGCTACAGTCTGTTTCAAAAAGATCTCCAACTGTTGCAAAATGTTGAGATTTGTTTCAAAAAGATGGATGATCGACACGATACCCTCACCCATAATAGTATTTCTCCCATCATGACCACTTTTTACATCAGACTTTTCTCTTTTTTTCGAATGCATGAATAGATGATTCATGACCTGAAAGACGGTATATCTTCTTTTTAGAGAGAGACAAACGTATCTTGTCGAGATTTTCTTGCATTGATTTTTCATCATCTTTTTGCTCTCATTTTTCATCTTCTTCTCAATCAGAGCTAGATCCTTCATTAAAACACGAAATTACTCGGTGGTTTGCATTTTCGTCACTTTTAAACTTATATTCCCAGATGAAACGAACTCATCCATTCCGCAGCAACATTTTGATCGGTATGTCAATTTTTTCCTCTTTTCTCATCGTATACTCTCATCCTCTCGACTTCTAGACGCCATTTCACAAGTTGTTTTTAGGAGTGAACACACTCCAGGCTTGCAACAGCCGCAAGAACGCTTTTCCTGCTTCTCTATCCTCACGTCACGATCATCAAGGTTTCCTCTTAAATTCCCTTCTCCTCATCATTTTACCCAGATATCACAGTCAGTTTGTGCAATATGATCAATTGTCCAGAAAAGTCACTCACGAGTTTTTCAACCCGTCCAAACACTCCCAATATGTGTATTTGTACTTGATTTCACTTTTCTAAATGTTCATTCCCTTCCATTGTTCAACTATTTCTTTTTTTTCTCGGTTTAAATTCATATTAATTTCATTACTTCCACTTCACTAAATTTTTGTTCGGATCTTTTGATGGACATGTGATGTTTTTTGACGCTTTGCATTTTTGTGACATCGACATTCGTTTATTCTCATTTTTACTCTCAAAACTGCTGTACAAATTTTTCTTATTCGTCATTTCACCTCGACGACTTTTACACATTTTTCGGTGCATCAAAGTTTTTTTAATATGTTTTGATTATCATTTAGCGATTTAAATGCTCCAATACATCTACTCTTAATTTTATTCTCATTTCTGCAAACAAAAAAGTCCGTCAAAATTCTGGTGTCCCCATACTAGTTTTTCTTGATTTCCTCAAAGCATCTGAATCACATTGTGGTCAAACTCTAATATGAACTTCTACGATGGAAATGCTCTTCAGAATCCACTTTTTTTCGATTTAAGGAATCAAATAGAACAAGAAAACGCCGTCAACTACATTCCACAACTTCATCAGTACCAAATTCCGCCTCAACCAGAGCCACCACAAATCGATCGTCAAGCCCTTCAGGCTGAGGTTGGCATGTATGAAGCGTTGGCCCCTCCTCCTCCACCACCGCCGCCACCGCCACCTCTGGTGCCGCTTCTACCGATCCTCCATCGTCCGTTCACTCCAGCCACACCTGAAAAGAGAGTCAGACTGACGCTCCTATATCGTGAGAACGGAGAAACCCGGCCAGTGACATGGTATGCGAATCAGGTTGTCCTCACTGTCCCAACTACACATCGATTCATACAAAAATTACGCCGAGGAGAGTCGATCACACACCACCTTCCAAGAAGAGGGCGACCGAACCGAAGAAACGACAGATTCCTCAATCAAGAAGTTCGACGGCTGCTCCAGGAGGACGGACAACGTACTCTCAGAGAGATGGCAGCTAATCTCAGGGCTAGAGGCCACCAGACAAGCGCTGCGACAGTCTATCGAATGGTGACACATCGGAACCAGATGAACGTTGACATGCCTCTCTTCTCTTTCAAACGAGCCAGAATGAGAGTTCCAGCTGCCAACACAGAAGAAAACAAAGAAGCAAGAGTCGTCTTCATCCAAAATGTGATGGCTCACATCCGCGACGGATGGTTTCCAATCTTCTTGGACGAGACATCTTGGAACATTGAATGTGTGCGGAGATATGGATGGGCTGAAGTCGGCCGGGCTCCAATTGTCGTCAGACCGACCAATTTCGTCTCGTTGACCGCGATTACGTCCATTTCCTCCAACGGAGTGGGTCATACTGAGGTCATCCGAGGCCCAATCACCGCTGACATCTTCGAATCCTACCTTCGGAGACTGCTTGAAACCAACACAGAGAGGCGCAGATGGGTTCTAATTTTAGACAACGCCCGAATTCATCATGTTGCGACTGAGAACATTGTCCTCGAGGCGAATCAGCGAGTTCTGTACAATGCCGCGTACAGTCCAGACCTGAATCCAATTGAAAATGTCTTTGGCTTCTGGAAAACCAGAGTGGAGGCACAAATTCGAGACTGGCAAGGGGAGGATCACTTTTTAGATCAGATTCGTGAGGTATTTCTTCAGATCTCTCCAGATGAAGTTTTTAGATGCATTGAAAGTTGCCGAAGCGTTCAGTGGCCACGAGCTGTCAGACGAGAGGAAATGTAAGGAATCGAATTCTTTTTTCACTGAAGTGATGTTTGGTCCACTTCATTTTCAGTTTTGTTCACTGGTACAGTCGGAATAGTTCAACATCGCAGGAAAATAATTCGACATCGAACATAATAATTCAACATCGAACAAAATAATTCAACATCGAAACCGAATTGTTCAACATCGAACAAAATAATTCAACATCACAACGGAATAGTTCAACATCGAACATAATAATTCAACATCGAAATCGAATAATTCAACATCGAATAAGAAAATTGAATGACGAGAAACAGAAGCACTACACTCAAAATAACGGACATACATGTAAAATATAGGTGTATTGTGGACAGAAGGATTGGAACTAACGTTTTTATCAATATTTTGAGATTCTATCGGAAAGAATGAACTTTTCAACCTTTTCCATTCATCATTGCCGGCAACAATTGTTTTCACATTTTTGTTTTCCCTTTCTCGGTATGCAGACCGAAACAGTCAGTTTGACTCTGATTTTCACCCCCTCTGTCATCTAAAACATCATTCATCTCCTTTCACTGCAGTTCATGTTCATGACCACAGCTGTCAGACCCGATTTTGGGTCGGAACTCAAGAAAAGGCCCCCTTCCAAATTGGGTTTGTCAACTCTTACTTTCAACTTCGCTTTTTTTGATGTCTTTGCTATGGATGATCGTGTCATAGAAAATTGAGCAGTTCTGAGATTCAATGCATGGACATGTGGCAAAAGAGTGAAGAAAGAAACGTTCCGGTCAACTAGGGTTCTCATCTCCCATGATTAACAAGTCCTAATTGTCCTAGTTGATCGAGGGATTATTTCTTCGATCGAATCCAGTTCGACTCTGGTGTCAGAACATATTCAATTCAGGCTTGAAGGCACACAAATTCAGGAGAGACTTTTTTGTTCGATGTTGAATTATTCCATTTCGATGTTGAATTATTCGATTTCGATGTTGAATTATTATGTTCGATGTTGAACTATTCCGTTGTGATGTTGAACTATTTTGTTCGATGTTGAACTATTCCGTTGCGATGTTGAACTATTTTGTTCGATGTTGAACAATTCCGTTTCGATGTTGAACTATTTTGTTCGATGTTGAATGATTCATTTTCGATGTTGAACAATTTTGTTCGATGTTGAACAATTTTGTTCGATGTTGAATTATTTTCCTGCGATGTTGAATTATTCAGACTGTAGTTGCAGAAAATGTGAAAAAGTCGTCGAGGTGAAATGACGAATAAGAAAAATTTGTACAGCAGTTTTGAGAGTAAAAATGAGAATAAACGAATGTCGATGTCACAAAAATGCAAAGCGTCAAAAAACATCACATGTCCATCAAAAGATCCGAACAAAAATTTAGTGAAGTGGAAGTAATGAAATTAATATGAATTTAAACCGAGAAAAAAAAGAAATAGTTGAACAATGGAAGGGAATGAACATTTAGAAAAGTGAAATCAAGTACAAATACACATATTGGGAGTGTTTGGACGGGTTGAAAAACTCGTGAGTGACTTTTCTGGACAATTGATCATATTGCACAAACTGACTGTGATATCTGGGTAAAATGATGAGGAGAAGGGAATTTAAGAGGAAACCTTGATGATCGTGACGTGAGGATAGAGAAGCAGGAAAAGCGTTCTTGCGGCTGTTGCAAGCCTGGAGTGTGTTCACTCCTAAAAACAACTTGTGAAATGGCGTCTAGAAGTCGAGAGGATGAGAGTATACGATGAGAAAAGAGGAAAAAATTGACATACCGATCAAAATGTTGCTGCGGAATGGATGAGTTCGTTTCATCTGGGAATATAAGTTTAAAAGTGACGAAAATGCAAACCACCGAGTAATTTCGTGTTTTAATGAAGGATCTAGCTCTGATTGAGAAGAAGATGAAAAATGAGAGCAAAAAGATGATGAAAAATCAATGCAAGAAAATCTCGACAAGATACGTTTGTCTCTCTCTAAAAAGAAGATATACCGTCTTTCAGGTCATGAATCATCTATTCATGCATTCGAAAAAAAGAGAAAAGTCTGATGTAAAAAGTGGTCATGATGAATCAATCGAGATGGAAACTAAAGAGACAATCAATGGAAAAATAATCAAAGAGTATTATGAATTTCTGGTTGATCTCATGTTGGAGTATTGATCAGTGCAGTATATTTTTGTATAAGTTCATTGATGATTGACTGTTGTTGTCCGACAATATTACTCAGTTCCTGAATGGCTTTGATACAGAAGCAAGAGAGTTCTGCATAATCAACTTGAAGACAGTCTGGATTTGAATCATTCACAACCTCTGGGAATATCTCTTGGATCTGTTGTGGAATAACACCAATGTGTTTCTTCTCACTTTCCTTCTTCAGGCATTCACATTTCTCTTTGCAGTTCTTCAAGTGTTCTTCATTGGTTTCGTTCTCGATTTGCTTCGTGACTTTGTTGATCTTCGAGTCGAATGTGTTGAATTGGTAGCGTACGATTTCAACTTTATTCAGTTGCTCAAGAACATCAGGGTATGGAACTATATTTCTTTTCACTCTTCTGTCTGACAGTTGAGAAAAACTTCCTGTTGGTGATATTGAAAATACTCCTGAACCAGTGTCCTCATCGTAGTAATACAATGCTGGTGTGTCACAGGGAGACCACATTGCGATGCCATCACCATTGAACTGAATTCCAGAAGTTTCTGCAATCGATTGTGAGATTGATATACCAGACTTAAATGTTGAAGCCGGATATGTTCCAGGATACTTTGGAATAGTTCCCTCAGATATGTTCCAATTCGCTCCACTCACATTGATCAATCCTCCAATTGTTGGTGTTGCTATACCAGCTGAACAAGTGATTGATCCATTTGTTGAAACCACTTTTTGGATTGAGGATATCGCCGTCTACTGTGCTTCAGTTGTCTTCTTTAGTGTGTCGACTTCTTCCTGATTCGTTTCTAATTCCGTCTGTAGTGAGTGAATGACTGCTGCATTCTCAGTGATCGTCGAAAGATTATGATCAATCATTTTTTCAATCATTTGTGAATTGTATTTTTGTCGATTCATTTTTCTTTGCTCTTTCATTGAAAATAAAAAAGACAAAAATAGCCGTTGAGTAGTTCCCGTTCATGTTCGTGTGAGTTTCCTATGGACACCCCGATACCCCTTTGGGGACGATCTATCTCAATCCTTCTCAATGACTGCTACGCTCTCACAGAGAATAGCGAATTCCTTGAAGGGATAAGTCTTGGGTGGGCATGATTTACAGTCAAATTCTTGGTAAAGAATCTGAAGCCAACATGAACCCCGGGGATTATCTTTCGATCATCCGTCTCCAATCCAACCTCCAAATCGTTCTACGCATCAGTCACGAGGGCACCATTTAGCCTGAGTATCTTGGAACGTTACGTCGAGGTCTCACACTTGCACTAACTGGACCTCCTCTTCATATGCAAAATAAAAAATTCAAAATAAAAAAACAGCGTTAATTTTGTGAACATCAGAAACACCCCAAATCCTTCTCTGAAGGAACTAGAACTTGCTTGTACTCACCAACGAGTTCACAGTTGTACTTCCTCAGTTCATTCTCCACAAAGGATTGAGTGTAGTGTCGACGTTGTGACATGTGTGGTCTGTTTCCTTGATTCCACAACTTTGGTTTTATCCTCCATTCAACACCTTCATGAACATAGACGACTGGAATATTATGTCTGACATACTCAGAGACAAGTTCACAGTTCTCTTCTTTCATTGACTGAATCAAAGCTTGCTTGGCATCTGTTCGACGTTTTTCGCTCCCCTTTGGAGGGTTCGAAGTCTTTAGCGAGACAAATGTAGAATTCACAGTTGTCATTTAATACAAATTAAAAAAATCAAAAAAATAAAAATGAATTGTGAAGTGAAGTGTGTTGAGAACTTTTTATTTTTGTTCCCTGTTGTGCCAGCTTTCATCTTGCTTCTTTCTTTTTTGTTTTTTTGTTTCTTTCTTCCTTGTTTCATTTTTTCATTCATTCATTCAATTCATTTTTCAATCATTCAATCATTCATTTTTTCAAGTTTGTATGATTGTACCGTAAGACAACCCGATACTCCTTTGGGGATCACTCTATCGTGATTCTTCTCAATGACTACTGCTGGCGAAGTCCTTGAAGGGTTAAGTCTTGGGTGGGCATGATTTACGGTCAAACTCTCTGTCGAGAATCTGAAGCCAACATGAACCCCGGGGCGGATTCCAAGAAATCCACCGTCTCCAATTCAACCTTCAATTCGTTCTACGCATCAGTCACGAGGGCACCATTTTGCCTGAGTATCAAGGGAAATTACGTCGAGGTATCATATTTCAACTTGTCATTCAGTCATTCATCATTCAAGTCTTCATCGTTCAATCGTTCATCATTTCCTTTATCAAGTTTTTGTATGATTGTACCGTAGGACAACCCGATACTCCTTTGGGGATCACTCTATCATGATCCTACTCAATGACTACTGCTGGCGAATTCCTTGAAGGGCTAAGGTATTGGGGGGCATGATTTACGGTCACATTCAAGTGATGCCCACAGTGAACCCCCGGGGACAACCTCCCAGTTCGTCCCTCTCCAATCCAACCTTCAATTCGTTCAACGCATTAGCCACGAGGGCAGTAGAGATATAGACGAAATGGGAACCAGATTGCCATAGTCGATACTCCTAGGAGAATTGGAACGAGAAATCAATTTGAATCTCAAAGCCAATTGATTTTTTTTAATATGACTCATTCTAATTTCCATCTCACGTACTACTGAAAATATTGACATTTCAGAGTAGTCAATATTTAGTCGTAAATTCGAAAATAAGTGCCAAAAAATGACCTCGTTTTGAAGCATCTTTTTTGAAGCTTTTTTTGAGTACTTTCAGAAAACAACGTCGATTTCTTTATTTATTCAATTTTTTAATTTGTATAAAATGAGCAGCGTCTTGACACCAACACAACTACTGGAAATTTTGGACAAAGAAGATTTGAAAATGAAATCACCTCCAACTCTTAATCGACAAGGAACAACATATCTCACGGCGAGCACTTTCGAATACTATCTCGAAGATAAACCAGATGAGATTTATCGAGTGTATGTCCATGCTTTCGTAAAAGGATCTAGACCACATACAAATCGTCAGAGATATCTTCGGGCAACAAATTGTTGTACAAAAGAGAAGCTAATTGAATCAATGAAAAATGAGAATTGTGAACTCATTTCTGAATACACTCATTCAAGTACTCCAGTAACGTATCGACATGAAGGAGTCGAATGGATAGTGATTCCAGCAAAATGGATGAAAGGATTCAGAACTCATCAAAACAAACGAAAAAGATACACACAATCGTTTGTTGAAAATGAACTGAAAAAAGAGAATTGTGAACTCATTGGAACATACACAAAGGTACTTGAGCCATTCAAATATCGCGATTTACGAACAAAGAATGAGTTTTACGTTCGACTAGACAATTGGTTGTATTTTGGAGACCGTCCTCACAAACGAAAGTACCATGATAGGTCATGAAAATACTGAAAATCTATTTTTTACCACAAATCACTGAAATCCAATATGATAACCATTTCGAAAAATTCTGAAAAAAATTCTAAAATCTCGGAGACACTGTCGGTCGTCGATCAAAAGAGGTTTGATCAAAATCGGTTGAAAGTTCGTGGAGCTACGTACCGAACTTTGGTTCAAAAAGTGACCAAAAAAGTCGATGTTCCGATTTTGCTACTATGAACCGCTTTATGGCTCAAATTGTGTTCAAACACGTTTGATTGTGACGGAAATCATTTTGAAAGGTAGGATTTTCGATAAAAAGCACTTCTGAGATTTTTGGTTTGATCCGACCCATTGAGGTTTTTTCGCGTTTTTTGAGATTTTTTTAGAAAAGGTATGGACGTTCGGGACTATGTCCTTTCGATCACTTTTCGTCGTCTTATGGTGTTTTTGGGTGTGAAAACGCTAGTTGGCGCCTTTTTGCGTCATTCATCTCTGAAAACTTTTGACACCACAAGGTTCGCACACTTTTTCATGATTTTTCACATTTCACTACTTTCACTTCATTTACTCCGTTATTGCATCATTTTAACGAACATAAGTCAACACGAGACGTATAGCGCATTTCCTTAGTTTCATTTTGTTGGATCTTCGATCACACCTCTGACGACACACTTGCACCAACATTTTGACACTATGGATTTTTTGATCTGAATTTCGTTACAAATCCTTCTTTCTCACGGTATGAGTAAGGTGTGCTCGAATTTTGAGGAGATTTTGTCGGATAGTTCTCTCATAAAGTCACTTTTTCATGTTTTCACTTCTCAACTTTTGACCGTTTTTGTCACTTCAAAACCGACTGTCGTCCCTTTCATTTCATCACTTTCTCTCCCCATTTCACATTTGATCTCTTCACCATTCCTCTTCATTTTGCTCATCTCACTTCCATGTTGTGGGCCGTTCTCACTTCACTAGCACATCATTTTAGTCGAATTTTCATCACTTTTTTCACAAAAACAGAGTAAAAGAAAGTGAAAGAAACAACAATGAAACGGGCAAGTATTAAACTGAGAGGGAAATTGACGAACGTGAAAACGACGTGAAATGTGGCACCAATAGTGAAAATTAGGTCTGTGTTCCGGTTTTTTCTCTTAAAAACAACAAAAATGATTCAAAAAGTACGTGAAATGTTGAATTTTCCGGAAAAATACCGAGATATGAAGTGAGCCGTTGAATGGCGGATCTCTGCAAAAGTCCGGAAAACTCAGTAAACGAGAATTAGTGTGTTGTATTTGAGAAAAGTTTCAGCGAAAGAAACATGAATGAAGTGGTAAAAAAGAGGAAACAACGAAAAAACGAAGTCGGAAGTGGGACCAAAAATGAAACAATAACTAGTGAAAATGAAGTGAAAGTTCGACCGGAAACAGCTCAAACCAAGCTGAAATAAGAAGAAAATGAGCTCGATATGATGAAGAATACCTGAAAGTTCCGAGATCCACGACCCCTTTTGAAAACCCTCATAACTCTGCAAAAGTCCGGAATCTTCAAAAAACGGAGCATACCATGATGATCCTGGACATCAGAAGAATCTAAAACGCACAGAATTAGAACGAAACTCTCACTCTTGAGAAATGAGCGATCGAACCCATTGATCCTCGATTCCAGCGAAAAATCCAAAACTGAGAAAACAATGAAAGAAAATCTAATTCGGGATTTTTTAATTTGTATTAAATGAATCCAACTGAAATGTACAAGGAAAGACGTCGAGTATGTTCAGAACAAGCATTAATTGAATCAATGAGAGAAGAGAACTGTTCACTAGTCTCTGAGTATGTCAGAAATAACGTGCCGGTGACGTATGTTCATGAGGGAGTTGAATGGAGAATCAAACCAAAGTTGTGGAATCAAGGAAACAGACCTCACTTAGCAAAACGTCGACACTACACTCAATCATTCGTCGAAAATGAACTGAAGAAATACAATTGTGAACTCGTTGGTGAGTACACCAAAGTTCTGGTTCCATTCACCTATAGAGAGATTGGCGGAAGTGAAGTATTCAGAATTAGACTGGATGCATGGCTGACTGCTAAGAAAAAACCCCATCTGAGAAAACAGAAATAAACGCTCAACTTTTTTATTTTCTGATTTTTTATTTTGTAGTAAATGGCACTGCTAAAACCAATCAAAAATAGAATTCAAGAAATTCGAGACCTCTTTCCGAATACACAATTTCATTTTATTGATGGTCGAACGTATGATCACGACAATAAGAATTATCAACATCATCGTTCATTTCTCCTGAATATGCTTCAACACACAGATCTCGAGTTTCCACATCCAACAAAGAATCTCGATCTCAATCTCATTCCAGATTTTATTGAACAAGTTAAACTTCGACAACAGATGGCGTCAGAAGATCGACTCGCTCACCGAGTGATTGTTGAGAACATGAAAGCAAATCCAAGAGTGAACAAAGATGAACTGAAAAAGCAAGTGTTCAGAATGACCTGGAAACTAAAATCAATTGAGGAGAAGTTGATGGATCATTGGATGAAGAATCTGTTGATCATTCAAAAGAAAAATGAACAGATAGAAAAAAGAGAAGTGCAGACATTCGATGGATTTGAAGAATGTATATTACTAGCTGAACCACGCGACAAAGCAGCATTCAATTCTTGTCTCATGAATGCACGAAGGAAGTTCAAAAAGAATGAGGTTGAGAAGGTTGAAGAGAATGGAAAACCATATCAGTTGTACTTCCACAATCACCTGAAAAATGTTGAGGAAATCACAACCTTCATCAAAGCAGTGTTCGACAAGGAGAAAGATCATCCATTCACGATTAGTATCGACTTCGGAAAGATCGTTGAGAGAAATGACAAAGATGAGACAACATACAAGGATTTCAGACCAGAATTGGAGAACATATCGAAGAGTTTTCCAACGGTGATTAGAAGTGCAGGAGACATCAATGAGTATTCAAAATATGCGATCAATCTTATCAAAGAATCACAAGAGAGAACACTAATGGATACTAAGACAATGTACATTGCATTCCACTCCATTCTGGTTGCAGTCTATCGATTCCCAGTTGCAGGAAAAGCAAATGCCATTCTCACTGAACACATCAAAACGAAAAACGTTCGGTACATCGATTCTGAGTTCAACATCTGCTTCTTTCAATCATTGTCGTTCCTCACACTTCCTGAGGTTCCTGGCAAGAAGATATCAATCAACATGAGGAACGTTGAAGCAAAAAGATTGTTCGCTGTGCATAAGAAGCTGACCCATCTCAAACCACATCAACTTACTGAACACTTGCGTAATTATCCTGGTTTTGATATTGCATGTGACATAGAGACAGTCATGCAAGAATTTAACATCACAGTTCACATTTATGAATACGACGAAGATAAGAAGAAATATTTCCTGAGTCAATCGTATATCAACGAAAATGATGATGCAAGAGTTCTCCCACTTCTGATGATTCCACTGACGGCCACTCTCGTCCATGTGATGTTCATTGTTGATCCTGAGAAAATCACTGGATACAAACTCTGTCCATATTGTCAATCAAGAGGATTTCAAGTGAAGAATAAAAACTACAGTAGAGATTTTGAGAAGCATCTCAGAGAGTGTAAGGAACTTGATGGAAAACATGTGAAGAAGATCTCACTTGATAAAACTCCACGACCATATGTTCCACATATTCTCAACAATAGAACATTTGAGTTTCTGATGGCACACAAGAGACAAGACGAATTCAAACCAACACAGTTCTACATCACCTACGATTTCGAAACCATGGAAGATCTCATTCTTGACAATCTATTCTCTGATGACAACACACAGTTGATCTCACACTGGAAACCTCTCTCTGTTGCATCAGCAATTAAAGCAAAATCAGGAGTGAAGTCAATCTACTTTGATCTTCGAGATGGAAAAGACTTTGTGAAGCAATGGATCAGAGAACTCTTCAAGTATGCAGAAACAGTTCGACAGGACAACTACTACGAAGACCCGGAAATTCCCTCACAGAATGAAGTCAGTGTGATTGGATTCAACAGTTCCAGATTTGACATCAATCTCATCTTTCGTGATCTCGTTGATAAGGATTGGAAAGTGGTGAGCTTCCTTGGATCAACAACAAAGTACAAACAAGTATTGATCAGACACGAGAGAACTCAACAAGTGCTTCGATTCATTGACATGATGTCATACACAGGACCAATGACATTGGATAATGCAGTCAAAGCCTTTGGTGGAAAACCACTCTTCAGAAATCTTTCTTTGCTTACGAATCATTTGATTCATCAGACTACCACACAGTGCTGAGCAAACAAGAACCATTCTCAAGTTTGAATTCTATTCCAGTCTGAACAACAGTGAAATGTCCGACAGTGATTACCAATTGTACCTCGACGATTGGAACAAGCAAGGATTCAAAAACAGATGGGACTATCTGAAAGTCATAACATTAGAGATTGTCGAATGCATGGATTGTACTTACTTTATACGTTAAAACCTCATTGATCTGAACTCCAATAAAGTGGACATGCTGCACAATCTGTCATTATCAGCAAATTTCAGCAATCAAGTATGCATGTGCCC
>JARBJD010000348.1:0-75447 GCA_033064195.1 Blattamonas nauphoetae
CATGAAGTATGTCTCTTTGACTGGTCTACTGGTATGGAGTTAGCATGGCACCATTGACTGCAATCAGATCTCAGTATCATTATCATTACACCATCATCAGGAACTTGTCCATATTGTTCTACTTTCGCAGTCAATTTCGTCCAGTTCTCATAATATACTCACGAGGCTGATGGGAGACTACACAGAGCATCATTGCGTCTGGTTTTGAATATCATCGTCAGCATAGATTCGTTTCAATGCTTGAGTCTCTGCTGCGTATCTCATTCTTGGTTTCTTCGCTTGTGCTTTTCTTTGTGGTTGAATGTACACTATCTTTGTGACATTGTGTGTTTCATACAAAGATAAAACCAAAAGTATATTTTAATTAGAGTTAAATCTAGATGAAGAAATCTCCATAATCCTTACAGCCTATGTGAATGCAAAATTGGTGAAGCATCAAATAGGATGATGTTTCATGAAGTGCAATCCAAGAAATACATCGAGACTTGAATTTCAATCGCAATGGAGTGTGAGATGTCCTCGTTGGTAACGGAAGTGGAAAAACCTTTAATGCTCTTCGAGGGTTAAACTCCAAAATGTTCAAGAGTTAGGAATGAACTCTTTCACCTCTTTGTCTTCGTCACTGATAAGAACATTGATCCAACATTCGATAAATTCAAACCAATACTGAACGTTCCTTTTGTCAAAGTCAAATTCGATGATGCACTTCCATATGTTGAACTCTCTGGAAAAAGCTGCTTATGAAGAAGTTATTGACAATCAATGGCAGAATAAAATCACCGATGAATGCAGAGATGATCTCTTTGACTCACTTTACATTGATGACTTCTCAGTGAAGAATCTCAGACGATTATTCTCCCATTGACTGTCGTAGGATCCTAGGTGAACGAGAAGGCATCCAAAATAGAATGACAATGATGGACTTATTGTTGGAGAATCGACAACCGAAATTCACATTCTTTCTGACTTTGCATGAACTCTTCAGTTTGTCAGCAGACATGAAGTCAAACATTGATTCGATGTGGATTTTGGAGGATTCAACAAAGAACAGATCAGTCGAGTCTATCCTCAGTTGAACTCACCAATTGATATTCGACAATTCTGGAATGTCTACCGAAACAAAATGTGAAGCAGTCATTCTTCGATACAACACTGATGGAGTTGCTCTGACAGAGATCAACAAAGATGGATTAATCAGAAGGTCAGACCCTTGAAGGTTCCCAACGGTCTCGTCAAGACTTCGAAGCCTCATGCTGAGAGTATCTATCAACGTTCGAATTGATTCTTCAATGTCGGATAATCTTTGATCAATCGAGAGTGAATTAGGAAGTGGAAGCATCAACATATCGTTTCCTCAGTGCTATCACCTCTTATTTTGTGATTCTGTATCCATCGATTTGAATCATCCTATTCAGTTTCTGTGTTGTGTACTCATTCAGTTCTTTTCTATTCTTCTCCAAGTATCTCTGAAAGAGTCGTGGATGTTTGTGAACTCTTTCTGCTCAGGATCAAACGGTTCTAATATTTTCAGTGATGCCATTTAGGAGAAATAAAAATATCTGAAACATTTTTGAAACAAACGAAGTTCTGAGGTCAGAAGACCGAATTCAGCAATGAACTCTGGAGTACAGTCGTCAATTGAGTCAGCATGGAACTTGGTGTGTTGGATTGGAACGTACACTATTTTTGGGAGACATGTGAGACCATTCAGTAGAGTAGCTACATTACCGTGCTTGTATTCAATGAATTTCCCCATGAATTGAAACTGTCTACGCTTCTTCTGAAATTTGGCAACAGTCTTGTCCAAATCAAGATGGATCAATAGAATGTTTCCTGGTTTGTATTTCCATAACATCTGTGTTGTCTGTTGTCTTTGGATGTTCTTCAATTGTTCTTCACAACTGAGATGTACAGTGCTTCAATCTCTCGATTCTTTTGTGCTCTGGAGTGAATTTGTTCCAGTACGCTCGATGAGGAGTCATGTTGTAGAATTCCACCATCTGATTCATCAGTGAATGATTGGCCATTTGTGTCGCATTGTCTTGGAATCCATCTCTGATTGTTCTTATCACGATCGCTGACAATTCTGTTGTGATTTGTAAATGGTGAGCTTGTGAAATAAGTATTGACATTCTGATCCTTGAAAACTCTGATGCTTCTCCACTTGTCCATGCTGCTTCACCATCACCTCGAATGTTGTTAACGTGAACGCCACGATGGTTAATCAGATCATTGATTGCAGTCTTGACTTTGCCCATGATTTATCCAGTACAGGAATGACGACCAGGTATTTAGTGTTGATGTTAATGGCAAAGAGATAGATCTGCAACACTGTTTTCGACGTTGGTGATTGGATAAAGACAAGATCAATTTCCCAGGATCCAAACTTGGGAGAAAAGTATAGTCTATCACAATTTGAGGAACCTTTCTGTCTGATGTCTTCTGTGGATCACCTGTAATTGCTTTGACATGAACTGCATTTTGATCGAAATGGATACACTATTTTTTCCGTTGTTTTGGAATCATTGGAGGATCAATTCTCATCGCATCACCTCCTTTTTCTCTCTGAATTTTCCTCGGATGTGCTACACCTCATCTGTGATCAAATTCCTCATACCAATCCTGAAATGATCTTCCTCCGAATGGGATTTGTTTTGTGTGAGTCAGAATGAAGTCAAGATCTTCGTTCGCAATCTTTCTGTTTATCGAGGCTCGAACGAATGTGTCTCTGTTCATTTTATTTGAATCCAGAATGTGTGATGTAATATAGTGTTCCATCTGCTTTTGATTTTTCATTATTGAGTTCTCAGCTTTGATCTGTTCATCTTCTGAATCGTTTTTCTGTTGATGATCAAACAATCCTTTCATTTGTGCCAACTTATTGAGCACTTGCTGTGTGGTTGGTTCATACTGTCTGATCTCCCTCACTGGGTGGTTGAACACGGTTGGTATGAAGAAGGGATTTCTCTCAATTGGATCCTGCACCTGTGAAATTGGTATAATGTCATCATCATCTTCATCATCATCATCATCCTCATCTTCCTCTTCAAATCTCCTCTCCTTCATTGGATATTCATATTCAAACCCCATTGATTTCAAGTTTCTCATCTGTCCAGGAAGAACTAGGTCTTCAGGTGGTTCTATTGCTATTGGTCTTTGCACTGGAGTTGGGATTGGGATTGGTCTTGCCTCTGCAGGGCTTCGAACTCTTGGTGAGAGAGTCACTTCCTGATTGTACTTTCGATGATATTCTCGATACTTTTTGTATGCCGTTTCACATCTCCCATCACTGACACGTTTTCCCAAGAATTCAATCAGAAACTGTGAGACTACTTTGTTCCAATTGAGAGAGTTAACTTTGGAGAGAGACCTCCATTGAACCAATCCTCAAAATATGTCTCATCGTTTGCTACATACTCTCCATTTGAATCATAGACATCATATACTGGTAAAGTGTTGGCTCTATTGAACTTAACATTGAATATTTTGATTTGAGTGTTGTGTGCAATTCAGCAACCTATTCACTAAAGTATTAATCTGTCGTGTGTTCATTTATACAAAAATAAAGTTTGTGTTTATTCAATAATATAATCAGTTGCTTTCAGTCCATGAATGAATGGAGGACACGATTCATTTTCAAGTACGATTGCCTTCAGATGAATTCCACTGAGACTGAGTTTCTGTTGTTGTATTTTCGCAATCTCAAATCCATTTGTATTCTCTTCGCTCACGATTCTTCTCGTCTGAAACGCATCATCATGATGCTTGAACCGTTTACGGTGAAGTTCAGTGTTGTAGTCACAGTTTCTCTCCATTAAGACATTTCCATAATCGTCACTTGTGATGTTTGTTTTCTTTAGAGACACGCCTTTGATTTTGCATTTCTCATCGAGAGAGTAACACTTGGGTGCAAGACAGATCATCTGTTCACCTTCCTTTTCAATTGCTAATCCCAACAGCTTCTTCTCATCATCAACTCCTTTTCAGGATTGGGAAACCATTCATATTTGTGTGCATCATAGAATTCCTTGTCAGCAATCACATGTTCAAATTGTTGATGAATTCCAGCATTTGGATCACCGGCAATTGCCCAGTATGCAGAGTCAGTGTCTCCCTCACAAAAGTGTATCTTGTTCATGTCTAGGCACTTGTACATGAAGTATAGTAGTAAAATAACCCGGCGAGGGTAAAATAACCAGGGTGAAAACCCTTTTGGACCCTCTTCCGTCCATCCCATATTTCTCGGAACCAAAATTTTTGGGTCCCACTTTTTCCATAATGTTTGTCTCAACTCCTACTATCGATCGAGGTAGAAATCGAACCTCCAAAATAGGATCCTGGGCCGGGGTGCCTATTTCGGAACCATATTTTGGCCTATTTTTGACTTATTTTGGCTCCTAAATAGGAGGTCCTTAACATTCAAGCTTAGGGCATAAAACCTTCACGACCACTTTTCTCCGCCTGTTCAAAATTTTGCTTTCTCGTTTCATTTCTGGTTGTTTGGGATGTTTTTCTCTCGAAATCACAAATTTTTGAAAAATGAAAAATCCTGGGGACCTGGGTTGAAATTTAGGGTCAAAACTGACTTCCCTGTATATTGGCTTAGGAGCCAGAAAATTTGTATTGATCATATCTCCACAACCAGACATAGTTCCGACATGAGGTTTTCACCAATATGGATGTTTTGTTGGATTATAATTTTCTGAAAATTTTGAAAAAAATCCCTTGCGGCAGTTGAGATATTTTGTGGGTTTTGGATTTGGTTCGAAAGGAGAGCTGTCACTTGACATGGGATGATGCACCCGTCTCCACATTTCGTCAAAATGATGCAGACACAATCAGAATCGAATCCAAATGCTAAAATTGGTTAGGATCGTGCTTGGGAGGAGAGGAGTTGGGATTTATTCTCAGATAAACACGAAAACTATCAAAACGCCAAAATAGGAGGTCTTCGAAATTTTCAAAATTTTCAGAAAAATTAGTTTCCAACAAAACATCCATATTGGTGAAAACTTCATGTCGGAACTATGTCTGGTTGTGGAGATATGATCAAAACAAGTTTTCAAGATCCTAAGCTTTGTATACAGGGAAGTCAGTTTTGACCCTGAATTTCCACCCAGGTCCCCCCAAGATATTTCATTTTTCAAAAATTTGTGATTTCGAGAGAAAAACATCCCAAACAACCAGAAATGAAACGAGAAAGCAAAATTTTGAACAGGCGTGGAGAAAAGTGGTCGTGAAGGTTTTATGCCCTAAGCTTTAATGTTAAGGACCTCCTATTTAGGAGCCAAAAATAAGTCAAAAATAGGCCAAAATATGGTTCCGAAATAGGCACCCCCGGCCCAGGATCCTATTTTGGAGGTTCGATTTCTACCTCGATCGATAGTAGGAGTTGAGACAAACATTATGGAAAAAAAAGTGGGACCCAAAAATTTTGGTTCCGAGAAATATGGGATGGACGGAAGAGGGGTCCAAAAGGGGTTTTCACCCGGGTTATTTTACCCTCGCCGGGTTATTTTACTACTATAGTAGATGAAATTCAGATACCAGAACTTGGCATTGTCAAGTGTGAATACTGCTTCTTGCAGACATGTCTTGCATGATGCTTTCTCTCTGTCTTCAATCACAATGTAGTTGTCCTCGTTGATCTCTCTTGTTGCTACAAATCCTTTCATCATTTGCTTCAGGTATGTTCTCTTCTCATTGCAGATTGTGATTGAGTTGTACTTCTCGGTGTTCATTCCATCATGTCCGTAACTTCCATTCAAGTTGGTCTTACAGAACTGTTCCTTTCCTTTGTTTCCAACCTTCATTGCTTCTATTCTGTCATTCATGAACGATGTCACAAATGGTTCAAATCCAGCATGTCTCGAAAAGACCATCACAGTCTTAATATCGTCTACGATGAAGTGGCAGTAGTCGATGAGGAACCACAGATAGTATGTCGAAAAGAACATATACTGATCGTGTGTGCTCAAGAGTTGAGTCAATTTCCTTTGCTTATCATCAGTCTTCAATCCATGCTTCTTCATCAACGAATATGTCTTCTCTCCAATGTTCTCTTCTGTTGTATTGACCACAATGTTTCTGAAGATTGGTGGGAAGTTAATGAAATCATTAATATATTTCTCATCGATGTGTCCTTTTAATTCTGCAACGAACAGTGTCTTCTGATTCTTGTTCTCAATGATCTCACGACATTCTTTATCTCCTGTTGCAGTGTACAAACATCTTCCTGGCATATACATTCTGTGTTTAGTGTATGGATTGTCCTTGTTCTTGATTGATGAGAAAGCACTTGGATACAGTGAATTGAAATCAACACCACAGACATGAGTCATTTTATGTTCTGTATCTGTGGAGACAACTTTTCCATCTTCATATGTGAAGTGATTGATTGAAGTCACGTCTTTGATATTCTGTCGATGTTGAACATTCGATAATCCACCAGTCACAGCTGCTCTCAACTTGTGATATGTTTGCTCATGGGTCAGAGTCATTGGTAGTGATTTCCAGATGCAATACTTCTTCAGTTGAATTCTCAATCGAGTGAGATGCTCGTCCTTGTCTGACTTGTAGGTGTTGCAGTAATCACAGCAGATCTTCACGTTCTCTTTTGAATGTCCTTTTGAATTGTCGATTCTATCTAATGTTGGTCGCACTGCTTGTGAGAAGTGACTCTTGCAGATATAGCACACTCTCTTGCACTGTTGAACGAACCAATCGTAGTCTGCTTCAGTGACATTTTTATCAGTACTGCGATGAGCCTTCTGGTCTTGATAAATGTACGATGCAACTTTGTACTTCCAGTATTGCTTGGTGATTTTTATTTCTCCAGATTGATCCACTCCATTGAAATCATCGTCGATATCAAAGTCTTTGTAGGCACAGGCATACTTGATTGCAGAAGCATTTGCTGACAGTGAGAGATTGTGCAACATGTCCACTTTGTACTGGAAGTTCAGATCAATGAGATTATCCAAAGGTGCTATCATACATTCGACGTCTCTGATGTTGTAGAATTTCAGATATTCCCAACGGTTCTTGAATCCTTGCTTCTTCCAATCATCAAGGTAAAGTTTGTAATCAGTGTCGGACATTTCACTGTTGTTGAGACTGGAGTAGAATTCATATTTGGAGAATGGTTCTTGTTTGCTCAACACTACATCGTAGTCTGATGAATCAAATGATTCGTAAGCAAAGAATGATTTCTGAAGAGTGGTCTTTCCTCCAAAAGCCTTCACTGCATTATCCAATGTCATTGGTCCTGTGTACGACATCATGTCTATGAATCGAAGTACCTGTTGCGTCTTCTCGTGTCTGATCAAAACTTGTTTGTACTTCGTTGTTGATCCAAGGAAGCTGACAACTTTCCAATCCTTATCAACGAGATCACGGAAGATGAGATTGATGTCGAATCTGGAACTGTTAAATCCAATCACACTGACTTCATTTTGTGAGGGTATTTCCGGGTCTTCGTAGTAGTTGTCATCTCGTACTGTCTCAGCATATCTGAAGAGTTCTCTGATCCATTGCTTCACAAAGTCCTTTCCATCTCGAAGATCAAAGTAGATTGACTTCACACCTGATTTTGTTTTGATTGCAGATGCAACGGAGAGAGGCTTCAAGTGTGAGATCAGTTGTGTGTTGTCATCAGAGAATAAATTGTCAAGAAAGAGATCTTCCATCGTTTCGAAATCGTACGTGATGTAGAACTGTGTTGGTTTGAATTCGTCTTGTCTTTTGTGTGCCATCAGAAATTCAAATGTTCGATTGTTGAGAATATGTGGAACGTATGGTCTTGGTGTCTTGTCAAGTGAGATCTACTTCACATGTTTTCCATCAAGTTCTTTGCACTCTCTGAGATGCTTCTCAAAATCTCTGCTATAGTTGTTATTCTTCACTTGGAATCCTCTTGACTGACAATACGGACAGAGTTTGTATCCAGTGATTTTCTCAGGATCCACAATGAACATCACATGAACGAGTGTGGCTGTTAGTGGAATCATCAGAAGTGGGAGAACTCTTGCATCGTCATTTTCGTTGACATACGATTGACTGAGGAAATACCGCTTCTTGTCTTCGTCATATTCATAAATGTGAACTGTGATGTTGAATCTTTGCATTGCTTTCTCAATGTCACATGCAATATCAAACCCAGGATAATTCTGAAGATGTGGAGTCAATTGTCGAGATTGGAGATGAGTGAGATTCATCCATTGTGCGAACAATCTGTAGGCTTCACTGTTCCTCATATTGATTGATATTTTCTTACCTTGAACTTCAGGAAGTGTGAGGAATGATAGAGCTTGAAAGAAACAGATATTGTACTCAGAATCGATGTATCGAACATTCCTCGTTTTGTTGTGTTCAGTGAGAATAGCATTTGCTTTTCCTGCGACTGGGAATCGATAGACTGCAACTAGAATTGAGTGGAAAGCGATGTACATTGTCTTCGTATCCATCAGTGTTCTCTCTTGTGATTCTTTGATCAGATTGATCGCATATTTTGAATACTCGTTGATGTCTCCTGCACTTCTTATCACTGTCGGAAAACTCTTTGATGTGTTCTCCAATTCTGGTCTGAAGTCATTGTAAGTTGTCTCATCTTTGTCTTTTCTCTCGATGATCTTTCCAAAGTCAATACTAATCTTGAATGGATGATCTTTCTCTTTGTCGAACACTGCTTTAATGATGGTTGTGATTTCTTCAACGTTCTTCAAGTGATTGTGGAAGTACAACTGATATGGTTTTCCATTATCCTCAACCTTCTCGACCTCATTCTTTTTGAACTTCCTTCGTGCATCCATGAGACAAGAATTGAATGCTGCTTTGTCTCGTGGTTCAGCTAATAATATGCATTCTTCAAATCCCTCAAATGTCTGCACTTCTCTCTTTTCCATTTGTTCATTTTTCTTCTGAATGATTAACAGATTCTTCATCCAATGATCCATCAGTTTCTCTTCAATTGATTTCAGTTTCCACGTCATTTTGAACACCTGCTTCTTCAGTTCATCTTTGTTCACTCTTGGATTTTCTTTCATGATTTGCATTCTTGCTTTGCGGTCTTCTTCATTCATCATTGCATTGTTATTGTGCTCTTCCAGTTTGTGAATAAAATCATCAATCTGATAGTTGGTAATATTCCTTATCTCTCCTTCAAAATGGAGATCTGGATTCTTGAGCATTGACAGGAGATATGCACGATGATGTTGGCAGTTTCGAATGCCTGGTTTGTATGTTCGATCGTAACCATGTTCATCCTTGAATTCAAAGGTGGTGTTTGGAAATAGCTCTCTTATTTTCGAGATGCTGTCTGTGACAAATTTCAGTGTCGCCGCCATTTACTACAAATTAAAAAATCCGAAAATAAAAAAAGTTGAGCGTTTATTTCTGTTTTCTCTGATGGGGCTTTTTCAGTGCCTTTAACCAGGAATCAAGTCTAATTCTGAACACTTCACTTCCGCCGATCTCTCGATATGTGAATGGAACCAAAACTTTGGTGTACTCACCTACGAGCTCACAATTGTATTTCTTCAATTCATTTTCGACGAATGATTGAGTGTAGTGTCGACGTTTCGCTAAGTGAGGTCTGTTTCCTTGATTCCACAACTTCGGTTTTATTCTCCATTCAACGCCCTCATGAACATACGTCACCGGCACATTATTTCTGACATACTCAGAGACTAGCGAACAGTTCTCTTCTCTCATTGATTCAATTAATGCTTGTTCTGAACATACTCGACGTCTTTCGTTGTACATTTCAGTTGGATTCATTTAATACAAATTAAAAAATTCAAAAATAAATTTCCATTCGTTGTTTTATCGTTGGTGATCTTCCGAGACTTCGATTCTGTCATCGATGGGTTCGATCAGTCTTGTTTGATCAGCGAAAGTCCTTCAATGGGACATGATCCTTTCATCTCGTTCCTGACGACTCTTTACTGTTTCGTTTAGGTGTGTTATGCTTTCTACTTTCACATTTGTTCTCTCTTCTTTTTTGACATCTCATTCTTGTTCTCGATCCTTCACTTTTTTCTTCTCCTCTCGTTCAGGTACATCACATTGTTTTATGAACGGTGGTTTCATTCCCGACTTGTTTTGAACAGGTTTGCTCCATTTTTGAATTCATTCTTTCCTAAAACTTACTTATGTACCAACGCCGATCAAACCAAAAGTGGACCTGAAGATCAGGTACACAGATGCGTTTTATCGCTTAAAAGTATGTCTCTCGTGATTTACCAAACAGGTATTCTCTTCTTTTTTATTCATCTTTTCATAAAACATCTTCATGTACTCGATCTGTGTGATCATCAAACTCAGGTACACTATTGCGTCTTATGACCAGAAAGTGCTGTTCACTGAATATTTGAAACAGGTTTGCTCTCTTTTTTGTATTATCTCTTTATAAGACACACTATTGTACCAGAATTTTCACTTCACTTTTGTTGTTCTCTGTTTTGGTACACCACTTCACTTTATACTCTCATTTTCACTTCATTGTCAGTTTTTTCTCATTGTCTCTCACTTTTTTACAAAATTAAAATTTAAAATGACGTGAACAAAATTTTGATCCTCATCTTTGCTCAAAAAACTTCGTGATTCATCGATAAAATTGTATGCGTTGGTACACCACTTTGTTTTACTTTCATTCAACTTTCATTTCACCTTTTACACTTCACTACTCTTCGATTTGTGCTCTTCATTTTTTCTAAAACACAACGGTGTACCAACAAAACGCGATCTGAAGTGATCATCCAGATCAGGTACACCACTTCACCTTATCGTTTCATTTCACAACTATTTGATTTCAATTCTCTTTTTTGATCAAAACAAAGTGGAACACAGAACTAAAAATGTTTGATCGTCAAGATAAAAACGAACTGTAAGATCTGGTACATGAATGTGTTTTATCACTTCAAACCTTGTTTCACTTCACAATTTTGATCTCTTTATTGACATTTTGCTCTAATCTTTCATAAAACAAAGTGGTGTACCAACGAGACTCAATCTGAAATGATCGGTGAGATCTGGTACATGAATGTGTTTTATCGTTTAGTTCTCACTTCAATCATTGTTTTTTACTCTTGTTTTCTGAAATTTCGTTGAACGCGTTCATAAGGTGAAGTGATGTACCAACGAAGTGAGAAAAACAATGATTGGAGAGATCTGGTACGTCACTTCACCTTATCGTTGCTAACATTGTTTCACTTCACAATTTTACTCTAATTAGAAACATTTTTGATGAACGCGTTCATAAAGTGAAGTGGTGTACCAACGAAATGCGAAAAACAATGATCGTTCAGATCTGGTACGAGATTTTGTTTTATCGTTTACTTTTCACTTCACTCACTCTTTTTTTCTCTTTGTTTGTGAAATTTTGACGAACCCGTTCATAAGGTGAAGTGGTGTACCAACAAAACACAAAGAATCAAGATCGCTCCGATCTGGTACATGATTTTGTTTTATCGTCTCATTCTCACTTCACTCACTTGTTTTTCCTCTTTTTTGTGAAATTTGTCTGAACACGTTCGTAAATCTCAATACTTACCCACAATTTTCACATCTTCCGTCTCAGCCTTTGCTATCATACTTACCCACTTCATTGTTGCTTCATTCACATTCTTTTGTTCCAATTAAGCAAAAAAGTTGATAAAAAATGAGTTATTGTGATGTGCTCGTGAGGTGTAGACGGTCGAAAGAATGCTCGTGAGATGACGAAAATGAAGAGGAATGACGAAGAGATTGAATGTGAAATGGTGAAAGAAAGATGAGAGAAGAAAGGGGTTGAAGGTGTTTTTGAAGTGACAAACACGGTGAAAACGTGAGATGTTGAAACACGAAAATGTGACATTATGGAACAACTATCCGACAAAAGTGTCTCGAAATTTGAGCACAGCTTTGTCGGACAGTGAGAATGAAGGATTTGTGGGAGAAAAAGGGACAAAAATTCATATAGTGAAAATGTTGGCGGAAATGTTGTGTCAAGTGTGTGATGTGAAAACCGACCCTCCAGAGAGAACTAATGTCACCAGTAAACTCGAAATCTCAAAAAGCGTCGCTTGAATGTAATTGTGAAGTGGTTGACGTGAAAATCGTTAAAAATGAAAATTGACAAAAAGTGTCCGAAGGATCGTGACGTGAAAAGGTTCATACCTAAAGTCGCCAAAAGGCGTTCTTAACCGATCTAATGCTAAAAGGCGTCATAAGAGGACGATTCCTGAGCGAAAGATGATGGAAGACAGGGTCCATACCATATCTCGAAAATTTCGACTCGTAAAAATCCTCAATGGGTCGGATCAAACTTTTTTCCAAAAAGTGTTTTTTATCGCGAATCTCACCTTCTGAAATCGATTTTGTAATTTTAGAAGGGATTTGAGGTGGATTTGAGACATAAAGTAGTGGTTAGTAGCGAAATCTGAAAATCGACTTTTCGTCACTTTTTCGACCACTGTTCGGTACGTAGCTCCACGAATTCTCAACCGATTTTCATCAGGATTGTTTTGATCGACGACTCACATCGTCTCCGACATTTTAGAATTTTTTTCGATTTTTTTCGAAGTGGTTCTCAAGTTGGATTCACTTTGTTCGAGTTCAAAAGTGAAAAAACATCGAAAAAAGTGACAACATTTTTGGAAAGTATCAAAAATTTGCTTCAAAATTGACGCTTAAAATGAGGTCAAAATATTGGACATATTTTTGGAATTTAGGTCAAATATTGACATCGTCAAAATGCATAAAAGACTTTTAGTTCAAGATTCAAAAGTGGGTCAATCGGAATTGAGATTTGACTTCTATTTATCGATCGAGACCAACGTGGTTCTTAATTCTTCTCTATAACTACTATCATACATGAAATATTTAGCAACAATGGAGTCAAAGCTTGAAGCGCCAACACTAGGGGCGACGACTTGAATCACGATCACACTACCTCTTCAGAATCGACAAATATCTCTTCTGACGAAGTTCCAGCCTGCATTCACCAGAATCGTTATTCCTTCTGGGTTAGGACAATAATACTTTCCAGGCTCACAAGAAAGAAGGAGATGACAATAAGAATATCAGATGAATCTCAAAGGCGTTCGAATTACTAACCAAGGAGGAAGGTTCGAAGATATTTCCAGCACGAAGCAGTAGCACTCAAGTCCGATACTTCGGCGTGCTCTTATCGGCCGGACACAGCGTCGGACTCAGCCGATGACTGTCAATTCGAATGTCCTACTCAAATCGAAACAAACGAGACACAATACATCCCGTTTATGGCGAAGGGCGACTTAGTACAGTCCGACATTGGAGATTGGGGGACAAATACCTCCCTCAGCGTCCACCTTCATGGGCAGACCTTTGAGACTGATCTCATCGATCTCAGCTTTTTTGATCTCAGAAAATAACTAGTGTTCAAATTCTCATAAAACTCGAAATAACGAAGTAAAAGACCCACTATCCGTGTTAAATTTTGTTTACAAGAACATTCATTGAAATCTTGAGATGAAACGTCCCACAATAACTCTTCACCCCGATCCGATTGAAGAACTGGATGAATCACGCTTGTTCTTCACAAAATTTCTTAATTCCTCCACAGATGATCTCCTCTACCATTTCTCGACGATTATTTCTCTCATAGTGTGATTTCTTCCGTAGGTTTCCATTGGTCGATCAATTGTTCGTTAGTCGTCAAGATTTCTTCTCTTTATCTCGATCTTCAGTCCTATATTGACTTGGTTAATCTATCCCTTCCATGATTTATCTCTTTATTTCCATCTCTCCCAGATAATCTGTCAGTGACGTGTAAGATCTCAATAGACACGTCGAAGCAGCCTCTCTCGAATGACTCCAAACTCGTTTCTGCGGACTCTCCTCGGATACCGCTCTTTCTTTGATTGCTGATACTGATGAACAGATTCTACGATCGCCTCCAATCGTCCAGAAATGGTTTACTCTTTTGGGTTCGTCGTTCTTAACACTGCTGTCTTTGACTGTCAGATCGTCAACCGTCCTCTCTCCACACTATTCTTTACATCCCTGAACGATGCACTGTGACCAAATTGTCTTTCCCAATCTCGACTTTTTAACATCTCCGAATCACATTTCGTTTATTTCGTCGAAATGGGATGCACCCCACATTCCTACCCACCACAGCCATCTCCGATTTGTTTGAGGTATGTTCTGTTTTTTGGTCTTCTTTCATTATTCTCGTTCCTGCAACCAAACCGCAAACACCATCCAGAAATCGATGAATCAAAGCAACTCCCGACGACTTATTGATAATCACGGGGTTTGCTCTGCATGTTCCATCGTCAGAGATGGAGCAACTCGTTCCGCAACTGATAACGGCCGTTCTACAGCGAGCCCACATTCAGAAGCGAAACGGAGGGTCAACAGATCTCGCAAATACCGATCCGATGTCGATTATGGAAAATGGCCACTTTGGATAGTCACTGACTGGAAAGGAAGGATTGGAGAAACCAACGAGACGCTGTCCAGATGTCGCTTTTGGACGATTCAATGATCGCACGATTTCTTGTCCTTTGGACTGTAAATGCGTTGAATCGATGTTACCAACGATGAGGAACTCCATCACGCCAACACTTCTCCAAACGAGCTCTCTTCTCTACACTGTCGTCATTCTCGTCGGATCGCCGTCCATTCCACTCCAAACGACAGAATGGACTCCACAACTCCGCTGGCACAATCAGAACTGGAATGGCCAACCATCTCGTTCCTCTGCTGGAATTGGATTCCGCACTGGCGTTTTGGTCGTTCATCACTTCCAACACAACCAGACGAAGGAAGAAGATACTGCGGAGGAAAGAGAACGACCCACTTTCGAGATTGGATGGCGAGGAGGGAGAGTTCGAAGGTGGGTAGGCTCCGTTCGTCGATGGAGTGAAGAACTTCGAATATGGAAAGGAATACGAACTCATAATCGATCCCGATTACCTCACAACTGTCTCAGCTGCTGGTTCCATCGTTCTAAGAAATCCGAAAGAGCTGATGGGCGGGCTGGGTGGGATGGGAGGCGAACAGGGAGATGGGATGGAGGAGAGGCTCGTTCGAGTGAAGGACGGAAAGAAAATGCTTGTTCGCAGGCCGAACGATCCACGGAAGGCAGACAAAGGTGATCTTGAAGGCGAGTCCATCGATTTCGTCCCAGGCGAGCAGAACATGGAAGAGGGTGAAAGAAGACGAGATGAAGAGATCGCACGAAAGCAGGAAGAGGAGGAGAGCCTGAAGAAGCTGAAAGGGAAGAAGAAGAAGGAAGAGGAGGAACGAATTGCTCGATGGAACGAAGAACGTCGGAAACAGGAAGAAGCAGAACGTCTTCGACGCGAAGAGGAAGATCGTCGTCGTGCTGAAGAAGATGAGAAGCGACTATTGGAGGAAGAGGAACGGAAACGTCGCGGAGAAGAGGAGAGAAAGCACAAAGAAAAAGCAGACGCTGAAGCAGCCGAAGCAGCAACCAAGAAAAAGGAGGAAGATGAGGACGACTATGACCAAGGGATCAACGGGAAGATCGGAGGAGCAGGAAACCGTCGCCTGGGAAAGAAGAAAGGGAAGGGAGATGTCACTGACAGTTCGAAGCTGTCGATGGGAAAGAATTCGAAATTGATGAAGAACAAGAAGGAGCCGGAGTCTAAAATGGTGAAATCGAATTCAAATGTGAGGCTGCTGCAAGGGCCAGCGATGAAAGATGATTCCGAGAAGAAGAGAATGGAAGAGGAAGAGAAGAGAGAGTGACCTACGAGAAACGAGACGAAGTGAAATGTCTTCGCGACACCACGCAACTCGCACTTCACACCGCTCTCCACCCACTCACTCTGATTCTGTGTTGTTGCATCGACTGCACGCTGTTCCCCGTCTTCTTACCGAATCGACGCGATCTCCGTCGGATGGATGGACAGCGAGAGGTGGAATGAGCAACACGTGGCGATCTTATGGACGGAATGATTATGAAACTAAAGCAACTTCGAGAAGAGTGCGAAAAGGAGTGAGGAGGAGGGAGCGAGAGCGAGGTGGAAGGGACGAAAAGAAGAGAAGACGACATCGATTGTCAGCCAGCGCCAGACACACCAGCCCACGCAACGACGCTTTCCTGTCTGAGACAGTTGGGGGCCGACCGGATTTCTGGGCTCGGGGATCGAGTGGATGGGATTGGAAGGAGGTGCAGCGCGAGAAAGTAAGGGTGGCTGAGGAACTGGCGCTTGTGTATGATCGGCAGACCGACCTGTTCCTGGACCCTCGCACAAACCAGCTTTATTCGGCGTGAGTCTTCTCTTTGTGATTTCTTTATTTTCACACTTCTTTCTTTCTTTGATTATCTGAGTTCGGATTGGAAAACTGTTTTTTTCTCTATTCTTCATCAACTTTTAGTCAATCATGTCATCCTATTTGGTATCTCCCATTTTCTTCAATACCGTACCTTTCATTGTGACATTATTTGATTGAGTTTGGCCATTTGACACAACAATGAGACAAATATAGATACGCCTAATTAAGTCATTGATCTCAGTCCCAAAAACCGGAACTGAGATCGATCGATCTCAGTTTCTGCTTGATTGATCTCATGTATCAAAGATCTGTTCATGGCGGTGTAGAATAACTGGATTCAGTTCTTAGCTCACCTAACACCTCGCACAATTGCACAAGGCGTCCAGATACAAGCGTCGAGACTGTTTACACTCTCAAGTCGTGACATAACGAGGTGAGAACAATCGAGACATCTCGAGACAGGAGAACTCCTTGATATGGGAGGAGATATGTCGGAATCGACAAAGAATGAATGAGGGTACAAGCGCCCCAACTCGAGCAGAATTATCGCCACATCTGTACGAATCATGAGTCCTTCGCCAAACTCCGGAATCAGGATCTTGTTTTTGCTGTTGATCGTCCAGCGGAGTTGGATACGACTATCTCGATATTACGAAACACCACGTCCGGATAATGTTCGATTTATGAAGACTCCAGAAGAGTAGACACCGGGTAGTGCTACGCGCAGTCCGCGTAATGACTAGGGGCAGTCCGTTTTTTTGTGCTAGGGGCAGTCCGACTTTGCTAGGGGCAGTCCGTCGATTGCTTCAGGCAGTCCGTTGAATTTGACGTTAATGATGGTCAAGAATGAAAAATATGAAGATTTAAACGAAGGAGGGACATGTTTGAAAGCGTACTAGAATATCCAACCTTTCAGTAGAATCCATCTGGTCGATTTAGGGGTCGATTTGGAATTCTGGGGAAAGATCGAAACCAACTGTTGATAGTTGATCAAAATGATAGATTGACCCTCTTTCGCTTCACAATTGTTTTTTCTCGTCTGTATCCTTTTTTCTCTGTCATAAACTTAAAGTGAAGGGACGAGAGAGATTGACCACAAAAATCGTGACAAAGGCAAGGTCAGTGGACTTTATGTGATGAAACTGTATGTTTCCATGTGGATTAGTCCTCAACAGAGTGTATTTTCATGATTCATTGTCTGAAATGTGCGAATAGAAGAGTAGCAAGGAGAAAAGAGATGCATCCAAAAAAGTGAGAGATAATGCACGTCCTCTTCATCCTCCAGGTGTTCTTCCATCTCTCTCTTCCGGTCTGCGACGTCCAATTCCCTCTTCCTTCTTTTTTCTACTTCCTTTTGAACCTTCTCATTTTTTGCTCTCTTCTCCTCTCCTCTTCCCTCCGCATCTCTTCCAACACAAGTTGCCTCTTCCGCTCCAATCTCTCATCAACCTCTTTTCTCAGTTGAGCTTGTCCTTCATTCTCTCTCTTTCTCATCAGTCACATCTCCTCAGATCAATCCTCTCTTCCCGTCTCCCCTCCTCCTCCCACTCATCTGTCTCCAACTCGTTCATCCGGACATCGCGAAACGATCTCGACACAGTTGTCTCCTTCTTCACCTGCTCCATCTGAATCGGCTTCATTTCTATCGACATGATGTGCCCCATAAGGAATGTTGGGATGCTTTTCACAGCGAGTGGCAGTGAGTGGTGTGTGGAGAGCGGCGAGAAGGAAAGAGAGGCCGGCATGAACGGTACACGAATCTCGAAGGTGAGGAGAGTGCGGGGAAGCAGAGAGGGAAAGAGAGGAAGGGCCGGAGAGTGTCACACTTCCCCCACACTGCGCTTAACAAGCCATGAACAAGGACGACGAGAGAGAGAACGCTGATCGGTTCGATGAGGGGCAGGCCAGAAAGAGATGAAGTTCAGAGTTCTCCTGTTCGTGTCTGTACGATTCTACTGTGGTAGGTGACAGAGCTGTGGTTGGTCTGTGTCTGGGTGCTCAGGCGTGAGGTGGGAGTGGCAGTGGGTGAAGGACGTATTCGAGCAGACGAGAGACCCGCCGCTGTTCATGTCCACACAGCCTGTTCCTCAATTCGCCGCGACATGCACACTTCGCTAGGAAGAGCAGAGCAGTGTGGGAGGCTCGTTGTGTTCAGCAGGCGGGAAGAGAGGAGTGAGGACTCAACAGCGAGTTGGGCTGGCACGACATCATTCCGTTCAGTCGAAGGTGGTTCGGGAGAAAGAGGAGAGATCCAGTTCCAAGAACGAGGCAGGTGTCGTCGATCGAGAGACCGGAGCAGCTGACCGAGGCATCAGCGTTCATCATCGAGTAAGGTGGTTGGGTAGAGACGAAACAGCTGAGTTTCCATCGTTCCCCTCAGAACAGACAATCATAAATGGGGAACATTCAGGATTTGAGATGATCGTGCTCGACGAGACGGTCACGTTGGAATTCGTGAGTTGTCCAGCCGATGTTCCCATCCATTCGGAATCAATTATCATCGATGAAACCAACATCGAGGATTTTGAGAAGACAAATATGAAATTCTTTGTTTCTTCATGGTCATTGGCTTTGTCATTTCTGGTGTGTGAACTACGAGAATGATCTTCGCCCAGATACCATGTATGACAGTTCTTGTCATTTGTCCTCGAAGATTCAGTGTGGTAGATGAGACTGGGCACTGTTGCGCTTAATATTTATCGCTGTTGAAATTGATTATGCGTGGAAATTCATCCTGATTGTTTGGTCCATTTTCACTTGGTGAAAGCCCCGTTGATTGCAAGATAGTTGAAAATGAGATAAGTTCCGCATGAATGGAGATGGTGACACAGAGTCACTCAGTGATTCGAATGCGAGTCCACACCATTGTCGAAAGGAGAGTGAGAGCTACAGGCGAACAGAGGTGACAGAAACGACAGTAACGACGAGGAAGTGGCAGGAAGGGAAATTCAGTGCGTCCAGAAGGAAGGCCAGGGAGCTTTTTGTATGCAGATCAACACTTGTCAGACTGTCTGGTGCGGCTGACGGAAGACTCGATGTTGTCGGCGCAGATCCAAGTGGTTGTGCACTAAAAGTCACTGAGAAGCTCTAAAACTGTCCGTTGAAGGACTCATCGTGGATTGGAGAGGAGCGAAGGCTTGAGAGAGGATGTGTGTGTACACGATGGTGGGAGTGTCGTGACTGACTGGATGAAGAACAAGGAAGGAGCCTCAGAAGCAGATTGGGAGGATGATTATGAGACTGAGGTAAATTGAGGAAAATTTGTGGAAGAAGAGAGGGGAATGAATTGTTTGGAGTTGATCCAAGCCCTTAACATTATTTTACCTTTGGTTCAGGTGATCTTAGCAGAGAAGACAAAATCAACGGCACGAAACACCTTCTGACACTTCAATAGATTCCGAATCGACCAATATTTTCGTATAACTCTCATGTTCAGTCAGATCAAACACTGTCCCCCCTCTCCCCCATCGATTCACCTATTTGACTAAATTCACTTCAATTGAACTTAGATATGTCCTATAATGCCTCAATTTGTAGATAAAATGAAACAAACAATGAAAAGAGCGCAGAGAACGACGGACTGCCTGTAGCAATATGTGGACTGCCCCTAGCAAAGTTGGACTGCCCCTAGCACAAAAGAACGGACTGCCCCTAGTCATTACGCGGACTGCGCGTAGCAACACCCGTAGACACCGTCCTTCAAGGTTTCACAGCGAAGCGAACGGATTGACCCTGCGGATAAACAGTGCTCCTCAACAACAGGATAAAGATGCAATCGGTCGTGTATTCTCCGAAAAATGGGGGTAGACTCTTTAAATAGCCCAATCGTCTCGTTCCAGGCAGGAGTTCCCAACACGCAATTCAAGTACGCAAGCGACGTCTAATGGTCTTTGCTTAACATTAACCGAGTGATGAGCTGACTTTATCGATCTTCGCTGGATTGGAACTGCTAAATCAGCGTAAAATACGAACACATATCTGCACAGGATCTTGCCTCAATTCGATGAGCTAAACAGAATCAAGACAACAAAATGGCAATATCGGTCATGCTTCATTGGAAACCATCATAAATGGGAAGACGTAATACTTTCTTTGTGGATCCCTGTTCAACCAGTTAAAGAACTCCTTCGTGCACACTTGGATCCCGCTGAGTTGTTATTTGCCACAAGATTTCCATTAAGACACTCGGTCGGCAACCGGATCATTATTTCGTCCTTCTTTACGTATTGTGGTGAAGTCTCCTCAAAGTTCTCGATCTCATATTTTGCAGAATGTTTATTCCAGCTCATCACAGAGTTCATGACTCATTCCACCATTTATCTCGCCCATGTTCACTGATCCAAGATGATGATTCCCCCGTCAGTTCGCTATCGCACTGCCTTCGCCGGTTGGCTTCCCATCGAGTACCATCAGCGGTGAGAATCTCGCGCAAGGAGATGTCGAGCCTTTTGTCACAGTTGGTGTGACAACTCCGGGCAGCAGCCTCATATGTTCCTAATCTATAGCTGGAATCATCGCGCAAGCGCGATTTGCATTATCACCACCGTGGCACTATCGACATAAATCGGGGGAATAATACTCGCCAACCACAACAGCTCTCTGGCGATCACGCCACCAGACTCTGATCTGTCAATTCATCACGAAGATTATAGGGTTCAACAGAACGTCATCAACGATAGCAATCTGCGAAGGAAGGAGATCAGGATAGAACCCGAGACGACATGCGCGGCAACTCAAGTACCAGTTGCGGCTGTCCAGACCTTCATTGAGAGCAAAGATGAAGGACACGCTATTCAAGTGATGCCGATCTGAGGAGGAGAATGCTTGGAGAGAACTGTAAGCTCCTCGCCACGCAACTCAAGTTCCAGTTGTTTTTGTTACAGAAACCACTGCTCCTCTCATGTTGAGACGTGACTTGATCAATAATAAGTTAATTAAGGGGTTAGGCCTGAAAAAAGAACATGCAAATGAAATCTTTCTCGGTCGTGAACCGAGAAACAAATCAAGAGTAAAGAGAGAAGTGTAGGAACTTGTACGAGTTCTCTCTTTGAGTTCTTGAGGCTACCTCCTAATATTCCCAAGTGCCACTTCCCAGTGCGCACTTGGTTCTGGTCAAAGACCGGGAGCAGGAGCAAAAAAGGAAAAAGAAACTCCAATTCCCATTGGAGAAGAAAACCTGTGGGTGTGGCAGAGAGGTTGATGAGAGGAGCAGTGGTTTCTGTAACAGAACCGACCTTCCAGTTGGTTCAGTACGAAACCAGCTGCTCCTCTCATGTTGAGACTTGAAAGGGACAAAAGGGGGAGTGAACAAAGAAGAAAACAAGCCTGAGGTATGAACTTGATGCAAGAACGAAGGCAGGCCGTGACCAGCTAAAAGGCTGCTGCCACCAAACAGGATTAAATTCAGAGAACAAGACTGAATGACGAGCCGTTCGAGGACCAGTCGAAGTGCTCTCTTGCTCTTGTCTTCTTCTCTCTCCCTCATGCCCTCTTCAGTGCGGAGGAAACAGAGCCTCGATCCAAGAAATCGCGAGTCGTCATTTGGAGGAGGCCTGCCCACTCTCAGAAACTTGAAAGGGAACATTTGAAGTTTCATCTGTGAGGGACTTCCGGTCCTGTCACATTTGTGAGAGTGGCGATGAACATCGCTCTCAACAGCTTGACACGGTGAGGGACGTGTAGTGTAATCGGAGATCTCGATGTTGTTTCTCTCCCTGTTCAGTGTCGATCATGACAGGTGAGTCAGACGGGGGCTTGACTGACTCCAAACGCTCCTCCCAATCATCAAGGACTGGCATATTCTTCCCCTCAATCGACAAGACCGATAAGCGTGTTCGTTCCGTTCTGAATCCAGCACGAGCCCCGTTCTCAGTTGAATTCCCGTTTTCTATTACTGTGACACCCTCGAGCGAACCCGCTTGAATTCTCCGACTTGATGCATAACCTCACGAGCTGTTTCCTTGTCATTCAACTGAAGACGTCTGAGTCCTTTTGTGGAATCGGTATCTCCCCTTTTCTCCGAGTTGCCTCATCCGATATCATTCCAGTCTCCGCGTCTGCCTTAAACTTTGCGTCTGATGTCTTCCCTCGCCATTCGTTATCAAACTTCAGATGGTTGGATGGTGGGCTCTCTTTACAAAGCGATGTAGCCCAAATTGAGACACTTTTGAGATGTGAATCATTCCTTCTCCCAGGTTCAGGTAATTGTGCTCAGACGTTTGACGGAGTTCGGAAGCTAGTTGCCCGCACGTTCTGGAGTTTTAGACAGTATTTTTGGGAAAAGCGAGACAGTATTGGAGGGTTGTTATGAACGATGAATTGTCGACTGATTCTCAACACGATTCGACGATCCTCGATCCTCTGCGAGGTTGAAAATGTGAAGCATGTCGCTGTTCTTCCTTATTGAAGAGAGAGAATGAGTCTGTTGAAAGATGCCTGTCGAGAGGTGCGGTTGAGCGAGGTGCGGCGACATGGATCAAGTAATGGTCGGAGAGGTCACAGATGAATGTGGCTGGTCTCACATTCTCCACCTCATATATCACCTCCTCCAAGATGTGTGTCTCACAAAGACGAACGAATGTTGAAGATTGTGCTCTGTTTTGGACCGAGCGGCTTGTTCAGATGTAGTGAGAGAAGAGTGGAGGGTAGTTGCGTCAAGAAGAATTCAAAGGTGTTGAAGGACGGATAACAAAAATTAATGCCAGTTAGAGCTCAGAACTGTCCTCCATCTTGGTCTCTCAGATTACGCGGAGATATTGTCCTTCAATGGATTCTTGACGCGCAATATCGCATTGTTTGGTTCGATGTGCAACTGATGGTGAACACATGTTTCGATACAACTCTGACTGTGCGTTGGTTTTATGGATTGAGAAGTGAGTGAGTTCACTATTGGTTGATATTGCCTTTGTTGTCAGGTTCTGACTCTCCCAGTTCGGTGGGACTGAATCCGATTCGATGTAGTCCCAGGAATGTTCTGTGATTCAGATACTCACATCCTTTCCTTCACAATAACCGACCGTCCGCTTCGTTGGATGGGTTTAATTGATTGATTTGTGAGGTTGAGCTCCTCTCGGTTGAACATCTCATATAAAGGCCGATATTGGCGAGAAGAGAATCTAGTCTTGTTTGAGTTGTCAAAATCATCTGTGATTTTGAAGATATCTTCACGGGAAGCTGTCGTGACGACGGAAGATACCCAGTCTTTGTTTCGGAGACATTTCCATGTCGTGGGAATGAAACGATACACTGCGGAAGCAAAGAATTCCCATCTGTGAAGGAAAGGATTGATTCTTCTGGGATGATGGAATTGGAACAGCACATTTTGGATAGAGAGGATCTATTCCCACCACGAGTGAATAATTGGGTGCTGTCGCTCTCCCATTTGTTATCATCAGAGAAACAATGTCCAGCAATGCTGGTTCCTTAATTGAGATTCGACTCACGAGTTGTGTATTCGCTCCTGCTGATATGCCCGTCTTAGGATTCTGTGAAGACAGAAGATGTGGTTGGAATCGATTGATCTCGTCGACTGTGAATGGCGGGCCCTTGTGTCCATCGTGCAGAGTGAATCTACCGAATCGCAAATGATTCCTACAGTCGACGGGGTGAAAGTGGGAAGTTGGAAAGTCATAGATGAGCTGTCCTATTCTGACTGGAGAGATTCATGAAAAGACACCATCACCGTGATGGTTTGTTGGAGTGTTCAGAGTGGTTAGTCTCGCGAGGGAGTTTATGCCTTGTGTAATCTCTCTCTCCTCTTCCCTAAGATAGTAGATACGTTGGTCCACAAACCAAGAATATTCTGGTTTTGAGGTCGATTTCTGTCACCACCATTTTGGTGAGGCTTCAATTCCTTGATTCATCGAGTTGGGCGAGGGGAATACGTGTCAGAATGTTCTGAATTGCAGAGGAAGTTGTCTGATAGCGGCTCTTGCCAATGATGAGGAAAACTGAATCTATGCTTGTGCAGATGAGGAGGACTGAGTTTGAGTCGTTCTCTGGCGAATTTGGGGACGACAGCCGCCTGTGTGATGAGCTTCACAAAGGTTGACACGATGATGACGGAGATTGGACTTCGTTGCGAAGGTGGTATCCGTTCTGTAATCTAACTGAGAGGCGGGTTGTGGATGGGTGTCGAGAATAAGAGAGGATTATTTCAATATATATATATCTCTCGTGCTGGAATTTCTGTGTGAATCATCAGGATTCGCCTCCTTTCCTTTTCCCTTCCCCAATCCTCAATTAGGATTGTAGTTGTCGATTCACTTGATCGAACAGGATCGGTATCGAACCTTCCCTCAGGTGGGCAAGAGACGCATCCTTATATGTTGATGCGAGATTCCAAGGACAATCTTATGAGTCCTGGCAATGAGGAAGAAGCTACACAACGTGTGTTGGAGCGAGAACTAGTCTTGTTGTGTGATTTAGTGGGGACAGACGAGATTGATGTGGAATGAAATGGATATCACAACATTCGCACGCAGGATGGACTTGTTGTTTTCCCTCTCCTACACCTTCGTCTTGAACTCGAGTTCTACCATTTCCAAAATCTTCTCCTTCAGCAACAACGTCTGCAGTCACTTCCTTCCGCAGCAATTCTACTGGCCATCCCTTTCGGAGGCATTCGAATCTGCGAATAGGACGAGAGACAGAAGTGTCATGATAGTTGAAGATAGGTGTTGGGAGTCGACAATCATTGCCTCGTTTCAACCGGAGCTACTCAAAATGACGAAGGAAGTGGCTAGATTCGACCGACTTGAATGATTGCATGTCAGGGAGATGTATTCGGCAATAGAGTCTAAATGAGTACTCTTTGATACAATATATTCGATTTTTCGATGGATATCAACTCGTGGTGCGATCGTGGTGTGAGATAATTCGGTGAAGGCAGTCAGGTTTGGATTTCGTTCATAATTCACGAACAGTCTCTCTGAATCAAGTAGAGACACTAGTTGATCAATGTTGAAAGGTAAACTTGGACCATTTGTTCTGGAAGACATTCGATATAGTTTGACTTTCTTCCCGATTTGAAGTGGTTGATTCGAGCCGTATCAGGGTGATTTTGATCCTCTTCATGAAAGGTTGAAAGAGTCTTGTCTTTTAAGCATATTTTTGAAGTTAAGTCGCTCTGTTTCGCCTTCACCTTCTGTTTGGCCTGACTTTCCAAGTTGATTGACAAGGTCTGTAACTACGTGGGGGTGTGGATCCTGGATCCATGAGAGAACGTTTTGTCTACGTCTGTCCCCCTTCATCCTATTCTGCTTCGCGAAGTGTCTGATACACTTACTCCGAAAGGAATTCGTCGTCTTTATCTGGAGAGGGTGATGCAAGTTTTTGAGCATCTAGAATAGGATAAGACCGAAGACGCGGAAAGTCACTTGATTGCTGTGAAGAGGTAATGTGGCTCGAATCTTTAACTTAAATTTGCATAATGAATTGACCAGGCCTAACCCCTTAATTAACTTATTATTGATCAAGTCACGTCTCAACATGAGAGGAGCAGCTGGTTTCGTACTGAACCAACTGGAAGGTCGGTTCTGGTTCATCCATTCGGTCAAGCGGCTCAACCATGGCGATCCGTCATCAAGAATTGACAACACTGAGACGGTAGTGACAGCTGTCATCTCAATACAACGGAATCGGCCAGTCATAAATCAGCAAGAGTGAGATGACAACATCAGGGCAATGGGGAGTAGCGTCCCAACTATATTCATCTCGAAATTCCCTCCGTTCGACAAGTAACAAAGTTTTCGATGTCAAGACATCGCAGAAACGTCAGCGACAATTAAGTCAGCATTAAAATGCAGAAATAATGCAAAGTTTGAACTCAAATTCAACCAAGAGTCCTCCCTGAGCTCAAGCACTCAGCCCGCCCCTCAGGGTTGCAGGGATATTTCCATCACGTAGACAGAGGGCGCAAACTCAATACAACGATGTCGAAGATGGCGAGGAGTCCATCAAGTTCTAAGTCGCTATGGCAGAATAAACACCATCGTCGAATTCCTCAACTATTCACTCGCTCACCATCCCAAGTTGGAGCCCTGTCTCGTGGCATCGTTTATTGCTCTGATTGAAGACAAGACCTTCCTTTCAATTGAGACGAATCGTTTATCGCTCTCACCCACTACATACGACTCAACTCACCGATATCATCAACGGAGCCATATCAAGACCGGATCCTCCGCACAGTCATCATCCCCGAAGAACCACAATTCATGAAAACGGCAAAGATCCCTTTCCCGACTGCGATTTCCGCCCATTTTTATTGACAAAGTATAGATAATCAACAATTCCACAATTCCGTCATTAATTCTGGTTGTTGTGTTGTCGAGAACCACACTGAGAGATCACCAGACGACAGGAACTCTCAACAAGTCCCGGATTAGCCCTTCATCGACAGGAAAGGGATCACTTCACACAGTACTAGAATCATAGGCGGACAAGCATTCTCCGTCATTCGATTCCACGACCAGGGAGAGAGTGAAGCAAGATACGATCGACAGGGAAAACTGCGATGACCCGTACTCAGCTGGCGTAATGAAAGGACACATTCACAGTAGTTGGCGACTTGCCACATTTCAAAGCCGTTACGTTGCAGATGGACTTCGGGAAGAAGGACACGACCACAAGTACTCCCTATACGATTCATGGACAGGGAAAGGTTCTCCTTTGAAGGGGAGATGTATTCATCGCCACTAAGGTTGTCGGAAGAAGACAAACAGCGAGCTGTGTCGTTCGAATTGACGAACACAAACTTCACCAATCTCACATTAAACGGACGACGATATTCGGCATCCAAACGAGCGGCCGCGTCAGCTTTGTTCCTGAATCATTCACTGAAGGCGCGACAGATTTGTTACAAGGAAACGACATTACTCTGAAGGGATAGCCCTTAAAACAACGGTTCCAATCGTCGCTTTTGCAATCGAACCTGAAAACAACGAGAAAGGGCTTGCATGGTCACAGTAATCGGATGACACACATTAATACGCACCTCATGCAGTGAGTACTTAGCGGCTCTCTTGCTCCAACAGCTGCGGACTCGAGTTTCAAGTCCGGAATGGGACCAAGCATCCAAACGCTTTCACCCACTCTCATCGAGTACACCCCAAGAAGATGTGTTGGATGAACATCAACCTGCGATGAATCGTCTTTTCTCGATGCTTCACTGCGACAGAACCCCGAACAGAATGAGTCTGATCAGAAGGCAACAGATGTCAGAACTGCGATACCGCCATGCATTTCTCGTCAACCACGTAAGCAAGACTACTCAGCGGCCTGTGGCAGCCCTTTTGAAGGGAGTCACGGTCTCTCTGACGAGAATGGTCCAAAGAGGATAACACTTTGTAATGGATGCTTTTTCTTTTCAGCTCATCTATCACTTGTTTTCTTTCTGTTCCTTTCAAGTCTCATTATCAGAGGGACCGAGGTTTGAACAGCACCTACTGGAAGGGCGATGCTTGTAACAAACCGAGGTTCCTCTTGATGACCTGCTACCACAAGCCGCGAGGGGCAGGGGGGCAAGTTTACCAGTTCCCTTTGGAACTCTCTTTACAAAGACTTGCAACAGTTTTTTGCACTCCGTTGGGGATTTTCTGTTGCAAGCATATAATAGTTTTTGTTTCCTCTTTCGTCGCATTGCGACAGACCCTTTCTTCATGGGTTCGCCCTGATGATTGGAAAATGTAAGGTGACCAGAATCTTCTAAGTTTTGAAGTGTTCTTGTTCTCATTGGTCCTATTTGGACCGAACCCTTACTTCGGACCACTTCTCATTATCAGAGGAACCTCGGTTTGTTACAAGAACACCCACTTCCTATCCCCAGAACACCTGCACCACGACGCGAAGGTCAGCGAGGTCAGGCGGGACGAACCTGCTCCGAGCGACGACAGATCGACGAACAGCGCGCCTCCATTCTGCTGCGAAGAGGACGACGTGAAGTTGGAGGCGCTGATGGCCAGGTCACCCCCAGCAACAACAACAGACACACTGCCTCCGTTCCCTTCCGACCAACACGATTCCATCGAGCAGGATGTGATTGTGAGCGAGGTGGACGAGGAGAGCGCAGCGTGAACTGCTCCTCCGACTGCCGAGCTTGCGAGCGACGCGAATGTGCTGCGAGTGAAGGCACCTGCTGCGTCGTGGAGGACGACACCATTCGACGATTCCCCATCCGCTGAGCTGATGTTCTGGATGGTTGTGGCAGTCATCGTGAGTGTGCTCTGAGAGACGGCGATCGCGTGTTGTGAAGCAAGCGACGTTCCCTTCCCATCAAACACACAGTCAGACACCACAACCATACTTGACGAAACGGCAGTGAGGAGTTCCCTCTGGTCACTCCAAGCCCAAACGAGGGCTCCTCAACACAGCGAGTACCCTGAAATGATATTAGGGGTTGGCCTGATCAAAATATTTCTAACAGAAAATAATGACCTCCTCGTCTTAAACTGCAACACTATCTTTGGCAATATTCGGATTCGTTATCATGATTACTATTTTCGAGCTCATTACTATCGAAATACCTCATTTCAACCTTCAACCGTTTAAGCCATTCCAGCCTTTGTCAAGGGACTTGTCGTGATCATGCGACAAGTCATCACATGATGTTGACTCAGACAACTGCTTCCAACTGTCGATAATTACATCAGATGTTTCCATTTCGACACCGAACCAATTTCGGAAGAATACTTCACGCTCCCAATTCATGCAAAATTCAACTGTTTCACCGTTCATGGCGCTCAAGATAGTGCCATTGAAGTGGAATCAATTGCGGTTATTGTTCGAAACATCTTCTCGACACAGGGCAAGCAAGTTGAATTGGACATCGAAACAGAACTCCGTCGACTGCCAGGATGCTATTCAGATTGATATTGCCATTACGAGAGTCACTAGAAAGACGGGACAGCAGCAATTCACAACGACGAGGAGGCAGGAACAAAGATAGAGTTCCAATTCCGTGGAGAACTTCATCACGTCCAGCAACGAGGCAACATGAGGGAAGCACCTCTTTATCCTGGAAATTGTTTACCCCCTTCTCATTGAGGTCAAGACACTCGCCACACGAGCCAACACTTGTCCTATAGTAGTAAAATAACCCGGCGAGGGTAAAATAACCCGGGGTGAAAACCCCCTTTTTTGGACCCCTCTTTCCGTCCATCCCATATTTCTCGGAACCAAAATTTTTTTGGGTCCCACTTTTTTTTCCATAATGTTTGTCTCAACTCCTACTATCGATCGAGGTAGAAATCGAACCTCCAAAATAGGATCCTGGGCCGGGGGTGCCTATTTCGGAACCATATTTTGGCCTATTTTTGACTTATTTTTGGCTCCTAAATAGGAGGTCCTTAACATTAAAGCTTAGGGCATAAAACCTTCACGACCACTTTTCTCCACGCCTGTTCAAAATTTTGCTTTCTCGTTTCATTTCTGGTTGTTTGGGATGTTTTTCTCTCGAAATCACAAATTTTTGAAAAATGAAATATCTTGGGGGGACCTGGGTGGAAATTCAGGGTCAAAAACTGACTTCCCTGTATACAAAGCTTAGGATCTTGAAAACTTGTTTTGATCATATCTCCACAACCAGACATAGTTCCGACATGAAGTTTTCACCAATATGGATGTTTTGTTGGAAACTAATTTTTTCTGAAAATTTTGAAAAATTTCGAAGACCTCCTATTTTGGCGTTTTTGATAGTTTTCGTGTTTATCTGAGAATAAATCCCAACTCCTCTCCTCCCAAGCACGATCCTAACCAATTTTAGCATTTGGATTCGATTCTGATTGTGTCTGCATCATTTTGACGAAATGTGGAGACGGGTGCATCATCCCATGTCAAGTGACAGCTCTCCTTTCGAACCAAATCCAAAAACCCACAAAAATATCTCAACTGCCGCAAGGGGATTTTTTTTCAAAATTTTCAGAAAAAATTATAATCCAACAAAACATCCATATTGGTGAAAACCTCATGTCGGAACTATGTCTGGTTGTGGAGATATGATCAATACAAATTTTCTGGCTCCTAAGCTTAATATACAGGGAAGTCAGTTTTTGACCCTAAATTTCAACCCAGGTCCCCCCAGGATTTTTCATTTTTCAAAAATTTGTGATTTCGAGAGAAAAACATCCCAAACAACCAGAAATGAAACGAGAAAGCAAAATTTTGAACAGGCGTGGAGAAAAGTGGTCGTGAAGGTTTTATGCCCTAAGCTTGAATGTTAAGGACCTCCTATTTAGGAGCCAAAAATAAGTCAAAAATAGGCCAAAATATGGTTCCGAAATAGGCACCCCCGGCCCAGGATCCTATTTTGGAGGTTCGATTTCTACCTCGATCGATAGTAGGAGTTGAGACAAACATTATGGAAAAAAAAGTGGGACCCAAAAAAATTTTGGTTCCGAGAAATATGGGATGGACGGAAAGAGGGGTCCAAAAAAGGGGGTTTTCACCCCGGGTTATTTTACCCTCGCCGGGTTATTTTACTACTATATCTGGACAATTTTCCCACGACTCCTAAGTTCAAACAAGCAGGTGCCGATCCTCATAAATGCATGAGACTTTTCGATTCATGGCTCGGAAGATATCCGTTCGTCGTTTTTGAGCCAAATGATGCCATATCACAACAGTCCGATGTCGATCCAGATCATCAACAGTTACCGCGATTTCATGCATTATATCTTGCATCTTCGGCAAGAATCTGTTGTCCAAGTTACAATCGGCACTAATCCTTGCTTTCAATGGTGAAAAATGGGGGGAAGTCAAGTTCGACCTCACAACTGAGTACCACCATAAGAAGGAATGAACTCAACACTTTGACGCTTCGATCAACTCAACAAATGAACATTCGCGATTCAACAAGGTCATTTCATCTCCTCACCACTCGCATTAACTCGACATCACGAAGTTATCAAGAACAATTGGAAAACATGTTCGTACGGTGGATCCAATGTCAAACGGCAAAGAACATGTCACAAAAAGACCCAAGGGCATGAGATAGATCGACCACTCAAGGAAAAATTCCAATGCTGGCATGCTAACAGCCAATACTTCGAGCCAGTCGTGAAGAAAAGGTTCTGAGGGTGAAATCTCATTTCCGAGCTCACAAAATTCCCAGTTCTGGTCGACAATCGCCAATTCTCAATCCTGTATTCCAGTTTTCAGGATTGCGTCAGCCTCCAACACCATTCTCGACACAACACGAGTTCTCCCACCAGAGGGAAATCACAGACCACTTTGATGAATTTAATACAAACCTGAAGAAAGCAGAATCGATTTTACAAACAGAAGAAGAACAACACTCATCAATTTGTTCGCTGAAACGAAAGCAGGAATTAAGAAAGCAACTGCGGTCCCAAGGCTCACCTACGTCGAAGATGACAAGAGGGACGTTACCAAGGGACACCTCGCCCTCACCATTGAGAACGGCATCCTCCCTGCCGCTCTCCCAGAATGTGGCAAGCAAGAGTTCAAGCTCACCACCGTCGCTGCGACATCCAACACCGACTTCGTCAACCAAGGTTACATATTCAAGTGGACTCACTTTGCTGGCACGATTGATGTTGACTTCATTTTCAACGACCGCAAGTTGCTTCTCAGACCGATCCCACCGCCGACCTCGAAATCACCGATGGCGGCAGGTTCACTGTCCAAGCCTTCAAAGACGCCGAAGGTGCCAAGAGCATCTCTTCCGTTGTTGCTGCGCTCGTTCTCGTACTTGCTCTCGTTTCTTAGAGAATGAAGAAAAGAACCCTTTCTCAATCTGAATCGGAAGCGAAACGATGGTTCCATTTTCGAAATTGACACCACTTGACGGCTCAATCGTAGAGAAGAGGAGCGAAGGAAATCTCCTCTGCATTGTTACAACCCTTCAATCGCCAGGAGCAACTTATTTGTGGATCTGTTTGCGGACACAAGGCGCATAAGCGATTTGACAGTGACATGTCCATTCGAAGAAGGAATGGACAGTCCGGAGAATGCCCAAGTTCAGCTTTCTCGGACAACCCCATCTGTCAAGATGAGTGGGGCCTCCCCAATCAAGCCTTGCGAATGGAACTCATCACCCCCCTGTAAGAGGACGTCACCACTCCTTCCATCAAAGCTGCTAGTTTCCCGTGCTCCAAACGACGACAAAACGATCTCGAAGCCGAGAAACTAGTTAGTTGCACCAGACATCGTCAAAGCAATTCCGTTCGAGTGAGTCATTGAAACATTGTGACACGGGCTGCATCTCATTTGTCTCACATGCAACGAAGAGATTGCATCACACTCCAACAGACTGTTCGGTGAGGAGAACCAACGATGCGCTCGTAGAAATCAACAAACAAGGGCTGCATACTACCTGACCAAGCTTGACACGGAAATACCACAAATTCAACTCGTGATAGCCGTGTACAGACAAGGACTTTTAACTTGACAAATGAAAAGACGATGTGAAGGGGCACTCGACCGACATGTTCAAACAGTACCTGAGAATGCGGATTAAACTGCCAGATTGAGGAAGTGAACGAAGAAGGATCACAATTCAAAAGATATTCAACAACACACTTCGCGAGACACTGGAACAATCAACGATCAATGCGGATTGCATTCACAAGGGATCGTAATGCCACTTATTCATTGCGGACAAGGTCGATCATGAGTAGACACTCGTCAAGCCAGAAGCGTTCAGACAAGACTGCAGTCCATTCCATCTTTGAAATTCCATGACATTCATGGTCACAATCCAGGATTCAGGTACCGTCCAAGCTGTTCCCAGAATATTGACCTGTCACAGAAGGCGAACGATATCGTTGTGTCTGACTTCTGTCAATACGACAAATTCGAAAAACACGTCAGCTTGAGCTCGGAAGTTGGGACCTGATCCTCACTCTGACAGTCTTCCTGGTTCATCACCCTGACAACTCTTGAGGCTTCTTGATGATCTTCGGCGGAAGTTGATGTTCAACCTTTGTCGAAGCATAGACTCAGGCTGTCCGTTCCGCAACTTCCTCGGACACTTGAAATAGCGGAGTTGAAATGAATGATACATGTAGTCTATCGTTAACGAGCGAGCTGAACAAGACTACACAAGGGTTCGATCTTACGTTGAGAGGAACGACACTAATTCCTTGCCCTCTCATTCTGGAAGTGTTAGCCTGGATCGTCAATATCAGGATTCGGGATGAGATCCCACACAAACAGTGAGTCGAGTTGTCTCCTCACAAACAGTGGGTCGAGTTGTTCTCCCCACACAAACAGTGAGTCGAGTTGTCTCCTCACAAACAGTGGGTCGAGTTGTTCTCCCCACACAAACAGTGAGTCGAGTTATCTCCTCACAAACAGTGTGTTGAGTTGTTCTCCCCACCTCAGCGTGAAGCGCGAGGATGGTAGGAGATGGTATGCAACTGATCCAGTTGGGATCGGTGTTGAGGGGCGCTGGGTCAGGGAGACTGTGATGTGGAAGCAGTATCGCAGTGGAATCAAGGCACTCCCCATCACTGTCATTGTGGAAGCCCAGCTCCCCTCCGATTTCTCATTCATTTTGAGTCAGAACTTGCACAGAGTTGGTGCCAGCCCGAGTGGGGTCACGGCCTGACTCTCATCTCTTGGAAGGAATAACAAAGAAGGCTTACTCCTTTTTTACTTCTCTCTCTTTCAGCTTTTCCTTTCAACACTCGCTGTGTTGAGGAGCCCTCGTTTGGGCTTGGAGTGACCAGAGGGAACTCCTCCAAGACAAACGAGTGCTCCTCAACCTGCAACTCTGCCACACAACCTGGCAAGTTCTGGTTTTTTCACTTCACTTCGTCTATTTAGACCATTTGGCAAGTTTTTGTTCCCTGTTAGGGATTTCTTGCCCATAAAGCTTTTTTGTTTCCTCAACGGCCCCATTATGGGGTAAACCAACCTGTGAACTCTAAGTTCCCCGTTGGGATTTCTGGAACAGATAAATCTTATTATTGGTTTTCTGTTTTCACATTTTATCAGGCCAGCCCCTAATATCATTTCAGGGTACTCGCTGTGTTGAGGAGCACTCGTTTGTCTTGGATGAAATGAGGAGTGTTGAGTGTGTCGACGACGACTGATTCGAGTGTCAGATCAGAAGCTGGCCAAAAATTTTAGAAAACTTGCAAAAAAGGCTTTTTATCCCCAAAGCCATTTCAAACATTAAATTGACATAATTTGGTCTCGAAGCGAGTTTTTATTTGCATTGGTGCTGAAATAGAAGAGTTTATGTGAGTTTGTCTCAAGATGAGAGCTCCGCAGTCTTTTTTCACGTTTGCGAGTGTTTTGAAGTACAATTTCCACAATTCAATTGTTCACCCAAAACAGAACACAGACATGAAGTGAAGGAAGAAATATTTCTCCTAAAAATCCAATTGGTTTTGTCCCCGATGGATCATAAAAACAAATGATGGGATGATCTCATGAATCGTCACAAAATCGAAAAATTTGCTGATAAAAGCCCTTCCCAAAAGGAAAGATCAACATCAAAAGTTTGGAAATGCATTTTGGACGAGTGTTCGTCCGATCCGGAAGGACTCCTTCATCACCTCTGCAGGTGCACGGGGAAGTGTCCGAACTTTTTGAAAACAGAGCTGAAAGCTCAAGAAGGTCTGTTTTATCAATTCCATCCCGATGAATCCGTTCTTTCACATAGAGAACTCTAAAACTCTGATCCAACAAGCTTGGCAGATTTATCAAAAAGAGAATATACACCATATCGATCTTCTCGGACTGATGTCAAGCCATTTTAGCTTCCAATTTCTCGTCGAATGTGGTTTTTTGACAGATAGATCGCACTTCACCTCTACGAGAGAGCATGTAAAAAAAGGAAGACACACCAGAGACAAACAGACGGGGCCATCACAGTCAAAAATGACACTATCGGGAGAGGATCGTGATCTCTTCGATGAATTTATTCGTCAACATTCAACCGAATGTTCGGAATGCCAACGAGTCATTGGAATTGGCGAGGCTGGATGGATGAAAAAAAGGATGTTAGTTGAAAACAAGAAAAAAACATGGGAATTACTCACCCAAACAACAAAACTCGATATATCATACAGCTGCTTCTTGGTGTTGACGCGAGGGATCAGGAAAGCAAAACGAAGAACAGATGTCTGCCCCGATTGCGCTCGTTATCAATATCTCAGAAGATCGGAATCAATATGTGAAAGAAGAGGTCAAACTTTTGACGATAACTTGAGACTTGAGATGGAAACATTGCGACTTCATGTGGATCTCGCAAAAGTTCAACGTCAGAAAATTGCAAACCTTGTCGAAAATATCGGACAAAACGATACCATCATTGTGGCAGATTTCAAAGAGAACCTCAAACTGCCGTTTGTTCGTGTCCAAACGCAAAAAGATTTTTTTTTGCAAACAGCAAATCACCGATCTTGGGTTCGTTGTGTATTGGAGGGATGGTGACGAGAAAAAGAAGCAGACCATTCATTGCCTTTCCGAAATTTTGAATCATTGCTCTCCTTTCGTCATCGAATCCATGAAAACACTTCTTCTCCGATTTGTATCCGATCGGACCCAGAATATATTTTTCATCTCTGACACGGGTCCTCATTTCCGATCAAAAACGTTGTTCTTTTATCTCTTCTCCTCTCTTCAGCAACAATTTCCACAAATTACAGTTTCTGTCACCTTTTATGCGGAGCATCACGGAAAAATCTCCTGTCCTCTCTTTCCCTTCCCAACATCTCATCTGCAAACATCTGCAAGCATCTGCTCACATCTCCAAACATCTGCAAACGTCTGGAGATATCTGCCCTTCCGCCATGTCATGCTCTGTTTTGATCAGAACCTCAACCTCTTCAAGAAGAACGACAGTCTCGACAGTCACGAAGTCAGTTTGGAAGAAAGTTTGAAAGAAAGGAATGCAGTCTGTGTCGATCAGTTGAACAATTCGACAGACAAGTTGAAACAAGATTCGTGAAAGAAATGAGATGAATGAGCACCACTACTTCGGAGCAGAAACCTCTTCGAAATTGAGAATATCAGCATATCTGTTTGTGTAAAACATGAATAGAGCGAATCTGACCTTCTGTGAGATGTTGGCGAGTGAGTGTGGTTGTCTCTGTCCGTCCACAAACAGAACGAGAGTGTGTCTGTTCATGTCCAATTCAATCGTCACAACTGAGTTGTTGTTTGGTTGTTGATTTCCTTCTGCGATTTCCTTCCTATTTTGAAAAACAGCTCCCCAATTCAAGTAGAACACTGAAGACCATGCCAAATCCTCAAGATAACCAGTTTTGGATTGTTCGAGATGCGACGACTCGATCACACCAAACTCTGAAAAGATGAAAGAAAAGAAAGAAACTGTGATAATCGTATTTGTCGCAACGAATCGACAATCTCCACACTCCTCGCGTGATCTCGTCGGAGAAACACGATTTTCCCATCGTCACGAGACTTGTGATTCGTCGTCATTCCTTCCGAAAGTGCGTTGGATCCCAAACTGTGATCACATTCTCGGGATGAACAATCCCTCGAATCCACTTCACATCCTTCGCTGCTTCTGTCACATGTGCCTCCACTGCCACCACTTTCGAGTGTGTTGTGTTCATCTTGTCGCTCAACCTCTTCTCCATCACCACAAACTCTCCCAGCTTCTTTGTCAGCTCAGCAATCGTCTCGTCCTTCATTTGAAGCTGTTTGTCCTTCTCCTTGTTCTGCTCCTCTTTGCTTCGAATCGTCTCGTTCGCTTGTCGCAGTGTCTCTTCTGTCTTTCGGAGTGTCGTGCTTTTCTCTTCTGCCTGTCGAGTGAGTGTGCCGATCGAACTGTCTTTCTGTCTGATCGCAGCATCCTTCTCGATGATCAGTGCGTCTTTCTTGTGAATCGTGTCTGACGCACTTCGCAAGTCTTCATTCTTTCCTTCCAAGTGTCGAGCCATCTCTGCCATTCTGTCGTCCTTCTTGTTCAACTGTGCATCCTTTTCGTGGATGACATCGTCCTTTTCCTTGTTCTGCTGAGTTTGTTGGACGAGATGCATGTCTTTCTCTGCGATTACCTTGTCCTTCTGCATCATCTGTGCATCCTTTTCAGCGATGATTTGGTCTTTTGTTGTGATAATGTCTTGCTTCTCTGCAATGATCTTGTCTTTTTCTCGAATGGTCTTTTGCAATTGATGGAGTTCGTCCTCCTTCCGTTTGATAGAATCGTCCCTCTCGTTGATGACTTGATCCTTGCCTCTGATCGAGTCTTCTTTCTTTCTTACCTCGATTTGTGTTTCGTGCAGCTCCAATGTGAGTGTGTTGATTGTGTTGAGATTGGCTGAAATCGTCTCATCTTTTTGTTTTTGTTGTTCTGTCAACTTCATGATTTCTTCATCTTTCTCTCCAATTTGGGCAAGAAGTGCGTCTCGCTGTGCAACAAGTTCATCCACAGGCATCGATCTCTCATCGACAACACCATCCAGCAGTGTCAGGAAATGAAGAGCAGAACCCGAATGGCCTATGACAAGTGGATCGGGATGAGAAGAGAGGGTGGAGAGAGAGGAAGACAGAAGTGTCTTGTTTGGGATTGGAGTGGGTGGGGAAGAAGTGAGGGACAGTTGGAGGATGGAGTTGACGAAGGCGAGAACAGGACGAAGATGAGATTGTTCTTCAATTTGGGGTTCGTTGTGTGGTGATGGTTGGGATGATGGTTGAGGTTGTGTTTGGGGAGTTAAGGGATATTGGTGAGATTGGGGGGATTGGGAAGATTGGGGAGGAGAAGCGAGGATTGAGGGAAGGGAGAGCCAGAGAGGAGAGGAGAGGAGGTGTGGGAGAGAAGGAGGGTGGCGTTGGAGGATGGTCGTGAAGAGAGGAAGGAGGTGGAAGTTTGTGGAGTTGGGAAGATACTGTAGATTGGTTGGGACGATGATTGGATTGATGGAAGTGGGAGGAGAAAGAACGAAGCGATGCGGAGAGAAGAGAAGCAAAGTGAAGAGAGAAGATGAATGAAGAGAAGAACAAACAGTGAAGAGGGCAGAGAAGAGATGGATGAAGAGAGATGGATTGGATTGGTGTCGAAGGTCGATTGAAATGGATTTGGGAGCGATTCCGAAACGAGCACAGATTGTGTGAAGGATCTGAGAAATCATTGTCATCAACGACATCAACATCAACAACAACGAAATCGGATGAATGAGAAAGGGAGGAGAACAAGCACAAATGGAAAGAAGATGATAGGAAAGGAAGAGATGGTGGGTGAATGAGGTCAGATCAGTTGTCAAACCGCGAAGGGATCTCCAGTTCCATCGACAATCGATTTCCCAAGTGTCATCAGTTCTTCTTCCGAAATCAGTTCGGTCTGAGATGGAACATCAAAACGGAAGGGACACACTTGGTTAGATTTTTGTTCGTCCAGATTCTGTACGAAATTCGGGACATCAACAGGCTGAAATTCAAGAATGTCAAGGTAGAGTACAGAATAAGACACTTCAAACCTCAACAAATCCGGGCAACATTTCACTCAAAAGTGAGATTGTAGATCAGACCCTCAATCAAATTATAAAAACTAAAGGAGGTCACAAAGCTAAAATGCAGTAATTTTTGATGCAACTGCATCTGTGGAGGAACTAGGTCGTGATTCTGAGGATTGACGATGTTTTTAAGAAGTCATGTCGTTCAAACGATTGGAGGAGTGACAATCAACAAAGAATGGATCATCCTGAAGAGAAATCTCAAACAGTGTCCTCCTTCAGAAAAAACCAATAAAGTTCCATCGTTCTGTCCTTGGTTTCCTCCAAAACCGTCCGAAACGGGACATTCCCGCCCAAACAGTACATCACACGTGCTTTCGTCACAACGTGGCGGTGTTCGGTTGAATATCGCCTCTGTCTTTCGACGCAAACTTCCATCTCGTCCGAACGGCTGTCGTTGCACGGACTCACCACAATTTGGTTGGAGCGGTTCTCAAAATCTGGAATGGGACGTTTTGGGCCTCTAAGTTCGGTCAAGACATTCTCAATGAGACTGCCGGACAAATTGTGAGTTTCGAAGAAAATGAGACTTTCGCAGTCTGAATGATCTTGTCCATCCGACGAGTCGATCACGAGTGGATTGGGTTTGGAAAGGAAGACTGTCGTTGTGTCGCCGTCGACTGATGAAATGGGAGCGTCCGTCGCGCTGAACGAGTTCGAGATGGGATTGGTGAGAGAGACGGAAGATGTGACGAAGAGAGACGAGGCATCGGAACCCGAACTATCCTCAAAAATGAGATCGGAGAGTGTGAGGGCGGATGCACAGGTGCTGATCGACAGGGCTGCCTTCTGTGTCCCATCTGTGAGGTGAGCAAAAGTGGTCGAAGTGACTGTCACAGTCCCCACGTTGGTCATCGTGATCCCTCCAACTGTGACAGAAACATCGCGTCCATGAATTTCGGATCTGTCGACGATGAACTCCCCTCCTTCGCTGACTCTCTCGAACGAGATCAGATGACCTGCTGTTCCACCAAGTCCCGTGAAGAACGATTCCATAATTTCGAGTTTGGTGACATTTCCCTCACATTGAACGATGCTGCCCTGATTGAACTCCATTCCAAAGAAATCCACTTTCCTCAGAAGTGCTGTTCCTTCACTCATTTTGATGATGCTTGTTTGGACAATTGGAGTGAGGCCAGCGTTGTTCTGGAACTGACACGATTCGATGGCTAGTGTTCCCGCTCCAACGACGTCCACGATGCTGGCTGCCTCGCACGGAACAAACGAGAAATAGTTCAGCGACAGTCTCCCAACACCAAGTTGCATGAATCAGTCTTCGCCTGATTGAGGAGTGAAGCTGACGACGGGATGCGCATCGCCGATCGACGAGAACAACGCTGCCTTGCTTCCCACGTCGAACGAGAGCGTCTCTTCGGATCGGCCACTCTCGACGACAACTGACGTGTCTGCGTCGGCCAGTCTGTTCTGTCCAGCGAAGCCAATCGTGTATTCAAACTAGTGCTCTCCCACTCCGGATGAGTGACGTGGCCGGATAATAATATGTTGTGGGTTGGTCCGTCAAAGAACCGAACCCATGGACAACAGAATGCCAAATCTTAAATGATCAATTATTTCTTTCCCAATAGAGTGAAACATATTGAGAAATTCTACCCCAAAAGGGGCGGGAGTGAGAGAGCAATCATTGTAACAATCTTTTGGGAGGATCGGTCCCATGCCCCAGAAAAGCGCCAATGGCGAGGAAAAACTGGGTAGTGTCTGCGAAAGCACAGAGCACGATCAGACGGAGTCCTTGACTATGTCCTGATCCACGGGCGACTGTGGAAGAGGACGTAGTCGTGGGAGAGCACTAGTTTGTATACAGGGCATCCATTGGGGAGTGCCCAATACCAAACTATGGCTCTCCCACTCCGTATGAGTAATTGAACGGAACTTGAAGCTGAATCAGCAATTGAGATTATGAATCAAAAGAAAAAGAGATATCTTTCTGAATTCAGAGCTTGCTCTGACGGACCGTGCCCCTCTCGAGTCGAGACCTTCGACCCGAGAGGCTTCCACAGGTCGCTCGCTCAGCCTTTACAAGGGTCGTTCCAACCAACCACCAGTGATCTAATGATTTGGGTTTATGTGTGGTCGGAGCGATGGCTGAGGACATCGTTGAGCTGATCACGTTGGAGTCGTCGATCGAGGTAGTCACCCGCTGTGATCAGAACTCTTTATTTCAACTGCTTTGTGTGTGGACCATGTCTCTGGCACTGTGTTGAGTTCAACTTTGGCGTTGATCGTGTCAGGCATGTTGAACGGGTCTCCAGGACTCCTTCGAGGATCGACTATCAAATGTTATCTTGTGAACTCCAACGTGCTGTGTGCCATTCCGGCGATGACGGCCAGATCGCAAGGTGTGATTCTCGGTCAACTTTTTCCACAACTTTTCTCTCCTCGTCCCTCTCCCGACCAGTACACAGCAGTGCCGCTCGTGTTGGGTTTTCGGGAAGGGCGAGATGTCATGATCTTAAAGATTGTGAATAAACACCCCATCCTTTTTGATTGAAGTGTTCGCATTCTGAGTATTCTCCTGTGACGAATGACCCTCCTTTCATAACGATCGTCCTGCATTTCCGCTCCCCAGTTGATCTTTGACGTCGTTCGTGTCGACGTGAGGGTTTGGATGGGAAAAGGAGTCGGAACGTTCATTGTCTCCTTCGCGGTTGATTAATTCTTTGTTGAGATCCAATTTGGATGCGATGATGACACTCTCCTCCGATGAGTTCGGCAGAGCGAAAAGTGAAGATAGTGTTCGATGGTGATTTGTTGACGAACGCGCATGATGGTAGAGACAGTCTGCCCTCGACCTTCGAATCCGCGCTAGGTGTGAGAAGTTTCATTTCAACCTAATGGAATGCTGATGGACACGTGATATGCATGATCCAAGTGCCAATCCAGGTGTTGACTGTGATGTGTCGCTCTATTCAAGCGATCGTGCGATTAAAGGTCACCCTGCCGATTTTGATGAACTTTCCGCGAGTGGATGGAAAGCCGATTATAAATGTTATTTCACCAGCGAGTCAGCACCTGCCATCCCAGTTGACAAAAACAGGAGATCCTGGAATCGATGATCTTCCACTCCAGCCGTTGGCTGTGAAGGAGAGACCAGAAATACTCTCCCTCGCTGAAGCCCTCACAGCGGTTTCTCAAAACTCGCATCGAATGTTGCGGAAGTAGTGTTCGGCATGTATTACCCCTGTAGGTTATCGGAACCCTGTAGGTTGTGGGAACTCTGTAGGTTGTGAAAAGGAACCCTGTAGGTTGTGAAAGGAACCCTGTAGGTTGTTTTGGAACTCTGTAGGTTGTGATTGTCCAGCTTGTTCCCCGCTCATTCCGCTCTTTGAAGTGCACAAGAGACCTAAACTGGATTCATATGTCCTTCATTGTGTGATTTTAAAGTATTCTCAGCATTACACTCTTTTCAGCTTTCATTCCTTTCATATTCTCATTCTTCTTGCTTATCACCCTCAATTTTCTACTTTGTGTTTTGATTCAATCATAACTGGTCGTGATCCTCGATCAAGACCACAACAACAAAGCCAGAGATTGACGAATCCAAAGGACACTATTGTAACTATTCTCTTTTCATTTCGCATATATTCATCTTTTTTCTTCCTTTTCTCCCTATATTCAACACATTAACCCGATAGATCGTGAAAAGTGCGTTGGATCAACAATGTTTGGGAAAGCACACAATTTCCTCCGAACCGATTTCCAAAAGAAATCAGAAAACGATGCAGCACTATCATATGTTTGGACTTTTCCACAATCCCCCCTCTAAGCATCCCTCTCTTTCACACAGTTCCAGTCCAACCTACAGGGTTCCGAAAACCTACAGGGGTAATACATGCCTAGTGTTCAAAAGACATTTAATTCTGCTCGCGCTGGCGTTGTTGGAATTGGTAGTTCTGGCAGTGGTGTCTGGTCTGTCTATAGCGAAGATGGTGAATATGAACTCAGTTATAAATGTGTCTTCATTCTGGACTATTTCCCGAATGGTATCGGGATCCCTTTGAGATCGGTGAGACTAGAGGAGACGATTCGGTTGGTTGCTTCGACAATGGCTCTTTCGTCGGAATTTAGTTGGCACATAATCTTTGAATGAAGAGTCTTTGTTTACTTGTTCTCGGTTTGGGGTCACACGATGAGATCATTGCTTTCGCCTTCCTCGACAGTTGTGTCCGAGGTTGGGCCTGTCGCTCGCATGATTCCCTTTTTGAAGGGTGAATTCGCATTGCTTCACTTGTTTATAATAGAGATCGTGTAGAAGGAAGTGCGCTCAACAAACGCGGTGGAAGAGTGTATGAATGATCAACACGCACATATCAATCGAGGGAACGTAGGAGTGATGTGGTGCTGCGACTACTCGATGTTTGGGAGAATATCCAGCGAAGAGGTCTTGACAGGTGTGATGAGGTGGGGAGTGATGGCTTTGGTGTTTAAAGAAGTGAGATGAGGGGTAGTCTCCTTCCCTCTTCACTTCTCACGTTTTTCTCTGCTGAAATGCATTTTGAAATCTCCATCCTTGAAAAATTGGAGAAGTGTCTCGATCTTGTTGACATGTTTGTTGTTATCTCCGTTAATGCCACTTGTTTTCTTCTTCTAATTGAGCCCGAGCTTCAATTGATCGGTCTGATTGTAACAACTCGTCATGTAATAATCTTGTTCATATTGCATTCCCCTCACTTCCCTTTCGATGCTTCACTTCAGTTCGAAGTGAGCCCTCCTCCAACTCGGAATAAGCGTGTGGCCGCGTATACCGACGACGGAGTTGTGGCTCCGAGGAGATGTGGGAAGGTGTAGAGGATGATCTGGTTGTCTTGTACTTGTTCTTTCTTTTCTCAATAAGAAATGCTACTATCCTGACGGATCTACATCCACCATTTGATAGTGACGACGAATCAGGGTCTCGCAAATGATGTCCCCATCAGGGCAACAAGGAGTGCTGGTTTGTCAAATTCAGGTCGTGAAGGTGATCACCGCGGTTCACCATGACTTGATCCCAGCATCGCGGAAGCTTGGTAGTAATATTCTTGTCGCGGCTGAGACTCCATCCGTTTGGATACCCGACGTGGCACGGTTCTTGTTGTCTTAATAACAGGAAGTGTCTCCTTCTTGTCCTCATGTTCCCGTTTTCCTTTCATAAACTGTTTCTTCGACATTTCCGACCTCTTCTGGCTGAAAAGTGCCATTCTGACTCCTTTGCAGATAATATCGAGAATTGCCTTTCGAGATATCATTCTTTCTGTCTTTCCAGAGACATCCGTTGTTCATATGAGTTTCTACTGCTGGTAGCGTTACAACCAACGTCGTACGCTGGTGACTGTTTCTCCGCAAGTGAGCGTACCAATCAATATAGCTGATTGTAATCTTCCCCTTCAAAGTCCCCGTCTTCGTCTGCTAAAATGCATTTTCTTATCTCCGTCCTTGAAAATAGTTGAAGTTTCTCCTTCTTTTTATAAAAACTTGCTGCTTTCCCTGGTTTAGTCTCTTGTTTTCTTCTGATTGACAAATGGACATCAATTGGACTGACTGCCTGTCGCTGCTTGCCTGCAAAATATATATTCCGATCGGAAAGTGACGGTGTAATAATCTTGTTCAAATTGAATCGCCTTCCCTTCTCTTTCGATGATCCATTTCCCGTGAGAAAGGATCCTTCCTCCAACTCGGGAAATGCGTGTGGCCGCATATCCCGACGACGGAGTTGTGGCTCCGAGGAATGTGTAAGAAGGTGCAGATGAAGGTCTGGTCCTCTTGGTTTTGTTCTTTCTTGAGTTCCGCCCATGCGATACCGCTCTTCAGAAGAGCACGAATAAGACGAAGTCTCCCCTCCATGGGATTTGGCATCGCCCCTTCTGCCCCGCCGATGTCGGGATCGGCTGGCCGGTCTTCTTCGCACGGGTCTGGCACTTCTGCAAACTTGTCTTTTCCTTTCCCGTTTTGATGTCTGTTTTTCATTCCGTCTTCGATTATCTGTCTGGCTCTCAAAGCATGATGTACTCATATGGGAGAATAATTTTGAAATGACTCACCCGTCACCATTTCATGGTTAGGACTTCGAAACCGATAATACTTCTTGACAACAAATATCCTACAATTCGTCATTAAATAAACCTGAAATGTAGTCACAATGATCAATCCGTACCCTAGTTTTCCCCTTTTTCTGAGACTTTTGTGTTTTTGGGGCAATCATAGATTGATTTGATTCAGAATTTTCTGAGTCCGAATCAAAGACAAAGTCTGAATCGAGGATCTTCCTTTTTTCTCGCTGCTCTCTTCTCAGCTGGCAGTGACAATGAGTTCGCTTTTTCTTTGATGGAGGAGTATGATTTGAGTCTTCGTTTGCATCTACATGAGAGATCTTCAAATTCGTTGCAATTAATGAGAAAAACAAAACTGAATACTGTCTCAACATCATCTTGAATCGGAAGACAGGACTGATTTTGTAGCATTGACAGTCTGAGGAGATATTTTTGGATTTTCTCCGGTGATGTTGGCTTTCTGGATGACAGTAGTTCGGTCTGCCATTTTTTGACTTCTATGTCTTCGAATACCTTCGTAATTCTGACCGGGATAGGACGCCACTGATCTTTGGGAATCGACGCAGCTGGACTTACAAGAAGCTTATTCTGTGAAATAGTGAAACAAAGGTTCTGAGAAATTCCGGTATAATCCAGTTCTGGCGTTTCTGAGGGGAATGATGGAAGAAAGTTGAAGAATTGGATTAATCGATTGGTCGATTGAGTCATTGTGTTGTTGAAGTATGAAATGAATTGCTCGCATGTTTCGATTGGATCCGTTGGAGGATAACAGTGGAGAGTGCGTGTCATCGCTCCAAATTCCGAGTCACATACTGATTTTCCATGGTGTTCGAAGTAGTGGATGATCGTGGTGGAAAGGGAAGGGTTGAGGATTGGAAGATTGGAAAGAAAGAAGCATTGAACATGCTTGTTTCTAAAATGTGGCCCACAATCACTGGTAAATATAATATTGTGGGCATGATCAAATATCGACATCCCTAACAATTTGTTCATGGCTTCTGTTACAAACGTTGCAACATGATTAAGTACTTCAGAAATCATATGTATGGTCCATTGTTTTTGATTTCCATTCTCATCAGCTGTATACACCACGAAACCAAGATCAGTCAGCTGCTGCTTTGAAAAGAAATCCATTTGGGATTCTTCGCACGAAATTGGTATTTTCCAGTTCTCTTTGAAATCTCCAAAGATTAGAAATTCGTTTTCTTTCAACTCTTCCTTTATTTTCTTGATTGATTGCCGTTGATCTTCAGCTTCTATCACATGCGCCTCCAGTGCGGCAATTTCATGATTTAAAGCATCCATTTTAAGCGGGTCCAGGATCGAGGTTTGGCTCAGCTCTTTTTTAGCTTCTTTGAGACGAATACACTCAGGGCAAACGTCCGTCCGATTTTTTGGTTCCTTGATGTCCTTTGTATATCTGCAAAATGTGTTGTATGACATTATTATGCCTGTTTCTTCCTCTAGAGTTTTCCATAGTGCGACTTTGATCTTATTTAATGTGCGATCTCGCATCCATCTACTCGGATCTGGAACAAGTTTTTGACATCTTGAACTTTCGGACGAATGATTCATGATGAAGGTTTGGAATTTGATTTTCTCTTCATCACTAAGACCGCTTTTGGAAGGTGGCGGATGTGTCCTCTTTTCACGACAATACAGTTCACTTTTGAAGTGTTTCTGTGCAGATTTGAATTGATTTCGTGACTTTCCGTAGCCTGCATCCGAAAGAACAGTATAAGGAAGATGACCAGCGAGCACTGATTCAATGTCCAGTGGTTCAATGCGAACCTTGTGACAAATCTTTAACAGATCTGATGTCAGATTTTCAATCTTTTCTAAATTTTTCCCAACAATTTTAGTTACACCAAGAATTAATGCAGACTGTTATGTCCATCGACCAGGCTTTCAATGATAGATGGACACCATTCGGTCTTGAAAAGGAGATGACTGATGAGCTCGTCCGGATCCGACGGCCAGAGCTTTTTCATTTCTGAATATGCGGCCTTTGTCAATCGATATCTCTCTTGTCTTGTAAGAGATGATAACGACAGGCAAGCACTACTACTTGTCATTTGCAAGCGCTGGACCATAAAGAAGCGGAAAAATGGATGAAAAGTCATGATCGCGAATTTCAGCTCAACTATCCTCACAACCCTCGTTTTCTTTGTTTCCATTTCATTGATTAGCTCAGTTATCCTTCTCCATCCCACGAAAATCGTTTGTCACTCGATTTGAACGAAACGGAGGAAAAGAAACGACGTGCTGGATGATCGTCGAAAAAAGAATTGAAAACACCTTCCAACAATCTTCAAGAAAATTCAATCCAATTTTCAGCACTTTTTTTGTGTGGTGACGGACCATACTGTGATGGCACAATTCAAAATTATTCTCCCATATCCGAATCCAAACTGTCACTGTCATTCGTTGCCCGAAGCCGCATTCTCTTTTATATCGGAATTGACGGTGAATGAAGTGGTATTTGTGGTGATGTTGTTGCGGGGGATCGTAATTGCGAAGAAGATGAAGAGTTTAGGTGATGATTCTGAAGAACCTGATTTGTTGGGCCCGATTGCATCTGGGATTGTAATGGTCCAGCAATCAGGGCAAGTTCCTCCTCAGGAAATCATTTTGCGCGTACTTTGTCAAATGACAAGAGGTTCCGTTGAGAACGATGAGTTCAGTGTTTGAAAAGATCCATCACAGATGGTTGTCATCAATTGTTGTTTTACATCAAATGTTGTCCCTATCGTAGTAGTTGTCAACGATTATTGTTGCGGTGAGGAGAAGAACGTAATTTAAGTAGAACAGAGAGAATCCGGCAGGCAAATTTGTAGATTGGTGAAACGATTGAAATAGAGACAAATGAAAGCCACAACTACGAAGATATCCTCCAAAGTCAACCGAAGGTGACTTTGAGGAGGATGAAAACCAACAGAACTTGTCCATTGGTGAGATTTGGCGGACCAACCCACAACATATTATTATCCGGCCACGTCACTCATACGGAGTGGGAGAGCCCTAGTTTGGTATTGGGCACTCCCCAATGGATGCCCAACGACATTTCTGATTCAAATCTGTCGATCCACACCCATCTGCGTCTGACCCCGCGTCGGCACTCACAGCAATTCCAAGTGTCGGCAGATGGATGTCCAGGAGTGTGTCGTTTCTATCAACAAAAGATGAGAAGTCCACAATGAGATGAGTCAGTTGGAGGGCGATTCGAGGGAAGGCAGAGGTGCTGAAGCAATTCACGAAGGATGATTTGTCCTTCAAGACTCGTTCCCAGACCGGAAGGTGATGAAACATGATGTCGTTCCCAAGTGCCATGTTCATTGTTGTCCCATTGACTGTCCCTTCGCGAGTCGTGTGGGCGACGTTCGAGATGAACAGGCAACTGAAGAAAGAGATGTCTGGATCACCAGCAACTGATGAACAAATCACAAGCGCTTGCATGCCTTCACCGTGAGCGAAGAGGAGATTCGAGGAAGTGATCGAACCTTGAGCATTGTTGTTGTCCAGACACGACCCCGAATACGTCGCTTTGCAGTCTGCAAAATGAATGTTCGAGAGGACAGACGCAGCGGGCATCCAAGACAAAGCAAGCCCTCCTCCCCAGTGTCCAGCAAGTTCTTGCAAGTGATCAACTGCCTGACATTCTGAAATATTGCAGGATTGAACGACGAGGTGACGGCGGCTGATGAATCGAAGCCCTTCTCCGTAGCGGGCTTCGCATTTTGAGAAGAAACTGCGCGTGATCGACACTCCCGCGACATCTGTGCTGCCGTCCATGAACACTCCCCCGCCATTCGACAGACCACTCAGAACCTCGCATGTGTTTTTGCATTCGACAAACGTGCAGTTGTCGGCGGCAAGGCTCGCACCAGATTCACATCGAATCCCACCGCCATTCACATTCACACCGACACATTGGATAAATGTGCATTGTTCGTAGCGGTGGTCCACAGAAACGACTTGGGCGGTCGTCGTCGTTGTTGGTCCGAACGACTTGCCTGTGATGTTGGTGTATGTGCTGCGGGAGCGGGTGAACGTGGTGTTGGCGGCGAGGAGAGACGTTCGGTCTTCCGTGTCACGCACCACTCCTCCGAACAGCACATTCTCGCAGTCGACAAAGTGCGTGTTCAGAACGGACACAGTATGGACAAGTGGGGCAAGTGACGGTTTGCAAAAGGAAGGGCAGTGGCTGATGTTCGAGAAACGGCAGCGATCAGTCTCTGATGTCTGGACGGACGAGCAGGAGACGAACGAGCCAGGCGCGGTCACCACATCGTCAGAGAATGAACAGCTGTGGAAGGAGACGGTGCTGGATGTGGATGCAGTGGTTGAGAGGGAGGGGGAATGATTCTGGGAGGTCGAGAAGTCGAATTCCGAGTTCAGAACTCGAACGGCGGAATCACTGCATTCGATTGGTGACAGGTCTTCAATCACCGAAATAACTGAGTTGGCCACAAGATATTCAGAATGATTGATGACTGTCAGTATTCGGACTGTTAGTGGCTGGAAAGCGAGGCTGGAGAACGATGCAGTTGAGTTTGTCACTTGCAATAGAGTGCCTTTGACTTGCTGGCTCTCGAAAATGGTTGGACGGGAAGGTATATTCCCATTGACGGTTATATGTTTTGAAGAGATCTCCACCGTTTTTGATTCATATCGCGGATCTTGGAGGATGATTGTCAGCGGAGATTCTTCGAGATTGGTTGTGCGGGAATGTGACGAGGTAGCTTCTCCAAGATCAGCAACGTGGGTGCCATGAATAGTGTGAGTAATGATGCATGTCCAAGTCAGAATAATGAACTTCACTTTGTGATCAACCCAAAGTTTGATCATATCGAAATCACGTGACAATGAGATAACGCTCAATTGAACAGCCTGTTGAGAAAGGGGACTATTAGGATGAGACAAGAGTCATAAATAAATGAGATGAACGAGAACCATTTCTATGAACAGAAACCTGTCTCAAAGAAGAGATTTCAGCAGAAGTATCCTTCCATACCATCGACAATGCGAATCGGACCTTCTCCTCTCATCATTCACTTATTCGCCAATCCCTCAAGTCATTGTCTGTCACACATAGTCACTTTCTTTCTCCTTTCTCGGTTCTTTCCATCTCGACAGTTTCTGACTTTCGTTTGATCGGTCGGCTTTCAAAGGCCCTCACTTCATTGATCCTCATTCCCATTCTCTGCATTGTCCCTGTCCGCGCTGTTAGTCTGAGGACAACCAAATAGTCTTTTCTCCTCTCAGCGTTGACAGTCCGGTGCTTTCTTCTCTGTCGTCTTCTCTTTCATCTGAGTGGTTCATTTGTCCGTTTCTCCGATTCATTTGTCACGACTTATCTCACTCCACTCACTCAAACACTCCGCTTCCCTCTCTCCCGTTTCTTTCCTCACTTCATCATCTCTATTAGATATACTGGTCTCTTTTCAGAACCACTCAATCCATTGGGACTGTCACTCCGCAGCTGTTGTTCATCTGACAAACGCACTGAGAAACGGGCATGTGTGAACCCAGTTCGGGAGGATAAGATGTCTGGTTCAGAGACAAGTCTAACCTATCAAACTTTGACCTGAAACGTGAAAAACACTCGCTCAATCTCGATTGTCACTCCATCCCTACCACGTTGTGATGTTCATCCCACTCACCTCACACACACTTTCCACAAACTCGTCCATCTCTAAGAACGTGTCAATGTCTCTTCGCATCAACCATCCTTCAATTGCATCTTCGTGTCCTGCCTCGCGTTGTCTCTCCACTCTCTTCTTCCATCTTTCTTTCTGTTCCTCCTTCATTTTCAAATCATCTTCTCTGATCCTGCTGAATCTCCATGTCAAAACGATTTCGTCGGTCTTCTCCACCAACCACCCCACTTCCCATTCCTCTCTTCCTTTCTCCACAATCTCCCCATCTTCGAACAGATCCCTCTCAAGCAGAAGTGTCTGAAAACACAGATTCGAGATGAATCGAGGCAGATCCAAGCTGTTTGACTCATCATTCTGAACGAACTCCTCTCGCTGAACAATGAAGTGCAGATAGTGCTTCGCTGGCTTCAACACTCGTTCAAACTGCAATTGTTGGATTCTCTTTCGCTCGTCTTTGTCCTTTGTGATGTCGTTTGGATCACCAACCAGATTGAAGATGGTCCAGACGAGACTGGAATGGAAATCTCCAAATGTTGTGGGAACTGAAATCGGTTTGGAGGCGATGAGCACTCGTTCAACCAGATTGTCTTGCAGCATGGGTGGGAGGAAGTGGGGGAGAGCGACAGCGACGTTGATGATCATCGAAAGATGAGCGGTGTGTGTTGGTGAAGCATGACAGCATGTTCGTTCCACAAGCGAGCACAGCTGCGGAACATCAGAGAAGACAGATTCGAAAATAGGAAGAAGTGGCCCGAAAGCGTCGTTGAGACTGAGAAAGGAATACAAACACCGCCACGAATCGTTGAGAACGGCTATCGACACGTCTGTGATGTTGGCATGTGGACAACTGGATTTCTGTTCTTGCAAATCAAGGAGATCGAGGCACGTGACGATGGTTGATTTCAGAAGATGAACAAAGTTGGAGTCGATCAGAATCTGGAGAGGTGAGAAGAGACACAGGCACACTTCACGAAATGAATTGTTTGACTTTGAGAGCAGAGTGTGGAGGAGCGCAAGTCCTCGAAAAAGAGCCTTCAACATCGCTTTTCTGGTGAGGCAAGGTGAGTCCTCTGGACAAGTTGCGAAGAGAGTCGAGAATGTGACATCGGAAAGTGTCGGTTGGGCGAAGAGTGACTTGATTTGTGAAACCAGCTCGGTCAGCGTGGTGATCAGCCGTCCTGCGAATGGTACAAGCTCTGATGGATTACCAGTCGAAACTGAAGGTACTTGAAGTGTTTGGAGGAAGGAGCGTGTTGCTGGATCAGACTTGTTTTGGGAGTTGAGCGCCTTGAGAGCCAGCTTCGACACGTCGAGATGGGGAGAGAAACACATTCGAGCAAGCATAGTCACAAGTGGAGGAGAGAACTTCTGAGTCTTGCAATCATTCAGAAATTCACGAAATTTGGTTTTGTGGTTGGCGAGGAAGGTGGATGATGATCGAATGGTGGAAGTCAACAGGATCAGACAATTTCCGATCTGGAACCAAAAAATGAAAATATGGAGGAAGACACACTTCAGTCCGCACATTGTTGTTCTTGTTTGTGATGAGCCATTCGAGAAGGAACGATGTGATCGACGATGCACAAATCCAATTAAATTCACTTTCTGATGTTGTTCCTGTTGGAAATCAGGGGAAAGAGAACAAATGATCCTGAAATAGCGGCAGACCAATCAGAGACAACAATTTTGGGAGAGCAATCTGGGAAAGATGACAAAACAAGAATCACACAGGAACATGACGAGGTTGCGTCTTTGAACAATATTGCTCAAGAGGTTTGATGTACTCCACATCAAGTATTGTTGAGAGGGCCCAATCAGATTCTGTCAAAATCATCATAGTACTGCCTATAACCCGAAATTGATCATGAACCCGAAGAATGAAAGAGAACAAAGAACGAGTACATGAAATTTAAGAAAAATTGGATTAAAACTGCGTAGACTTGTGTTGTAGCAAGAGTGTTCTCCAAAAATTCTGTATTGAGGTTTGATCACTTCATCTCTCTCTGATGTTTGATGAATACCACGCCTCTTTGAATGCATTTGGTGAAATTCAGGCAAATATTATCACAACAAGCCAAAATAAGAAGTGATAAGCAATTGAATCATAATCAATTCGATCGTCCTCGATGCAAGATTGATTATTCCAACGACAGGCTTGAAAGTAGTTCCCACAATCCCCTAACCGATGCCTTTTCCATACACTTTGAAGCCTCGTGCGACAGACTGCCTTGAAGTCAAACGTGTCCGAAGCCTCCACACAGGAAACGGATCCGCGTATCCTGGTTTGGACATTCGAAGAAGTCCAGATTGATGTCTTCGATTGAGATGGAGAACCACAAAAAAGAAGAATGAGGAAAGGAGAGAAGGAACAGGACGTGATTTGGAGTGTCTCTCCAGTCAACAGGAACAGCTGGGCGGAGTCTTTCCTTGTGACATCTTCACTGTCGCGACAAGTTGATTCAATCCATCCTGAACGAGGGGAAAGACTTCCTGTGTCGCCCGAAACAGGAACATCCCCACGACTCGGTGATCTCCTCCGTCTTCTTCGATGGATCGACAAACCATTCGTTGCTTGGCTCGATGAGATCATCGGGGAAGTCGACAGACGCCAGCAGGTCTCCCGCAGAGAGGATGATCACTGTCAGGATCCTCTCCCGAAGAGTGTGGAGGAGTTCAGCATAGTTTGCATTGCAGGAATTGTGGAGAAGAATGAGGGATGTTTGTTTGGCGTCGGTGTACGGGTTGCAGCGGATGATGAGGCGCAGAGTGGAGAAGAGGGTGAGGAGAGACGAATGCAGACTCTCGACGAGAGCCACGCCCGCTTGGTCTTCGAGAAGTAGGGAGAGGCGGGCAGTGTTTGTGGTGAGGAAGAACATGAGGCGATGGATGAGTGTTCCAACCACCTCCACTCCGAAGATGCGGATGAAGGGGCTGAGTGATGTCAACATTCGGTGGACGAGGGAGACCACATCGTTCTGGAAAAGTGGGAAGCGAAAGATGTTTCTGACACGGACATCCAACACCTGGTTCATGGCGAAGAGCGAATGATGGAACGAGTCAATCGAGATAGGCTGGCGTTGGTCGAGGAAGAGTGAGGTGAACGAGGGGAGGAAGAAGGAGAACGTGAGTGGATGTTCCACTGTTGTCAGAGTGAAGATGGTGTCGTGGTTGACGTTGTTTGGATGAAAGATGAAGTTCTCGTCGGGGTACAGCACGATGCGTGTTCCGAGTTGCTTCATGATGTCCTTTTCCCTCCTCTTCTTCGTCTGTGTCACCGGCGGGTTCTTCACCGAATCAACCATCCCAAAATTCTCTTCCGTCTCCATCGTTTGGTCGTCATTGCTCGGAAAGTCAATTCTGACACCGTCCCTTTTGCTTGGCGAGTTGAGAGTCACATTGTCGGAGAATGACGAGCTCTCTTCAGACGTGGCGAATGAGTCGACTTCAAAGAGGCGCTCCTGCTTCCCGTTCTGCTCGACGTCGGAGTCGTCGAGCGAGGAATACGAGGGAGAGCCTGGGTGGGTCGAGATAAACATAATTTCGTCGTTCATTCTCTGCTCGATCGACTCCTCAGACTCGGAAGGTGTTGAGCTGTCTGACGATTTGTTGGAGTCATCTTGAAACTCGTTTATGAAGAAGGTTTCCAGAACATTCTCGTTCCCTTTCGTTTTCTTTTTCTGCCTTCTTCTTTCGGTGGGAGATCCTTGACTTGATTCTGGCGAGTGGAGGGGGTCTGGCAGTCGTTGTGGCTCCGACGAATCAGAGTGGTGATCAGAATTATGCTGTCCAGCAGGAACGTTTGATGCTCTTCGTTTGAGTCGACTGGACTCATGTGTCTTCTCTGCATCCCGACGAAGCATCTTGAATGTCGATGGCTTGACGAGAGGTGAGAGTTTCGGCGAGACAAAGATTACCTTCTTCACTGTGGTCTGCTGTATGAGACGGAGGAGAGACCAGTTTTCGGTCTTCGTGTTTTGAACGAAAGCGAATCAGGTGCATCACCCAAATCTGCGAAGAGTGGGGAGTTCTTCTTCGATCGAGGGAAGTTGAGGGGAGAGAGCGAGTCTGTCGATGCTGATTTCATCAGCTTTGTAGTGGCGTCGTGTTCAGATACGTTGATGATCGACGCCTGGTCCATGCTCGGAGGGACATGCGAGATGAGATCGAAGCTCATTTCGGATTTAGCTCCGAATGAATGACTGCGTGTGTGTCGTGCAGGTGAAATGGGAGACTGGAATTGGGGGAGGATGGGGAGGAGAGAGTTGAACGCGTTGCTGCGTGGGGACTAGGTCGTGTACTTCTGTGTAGACGACGGAGAGGTGGCAGACGTGGGCTGGTTCTTTGGAGGCACAGCAAACGGACATAACTGCTTGTTCAGCTTTTGTCCAAGGCAGAACGGACAAGTTCGGTAGTTGTGTGACGTGTATTTTGTATAGGAGTTCTTCGGTGTGGTTTCGTGAAGATTGGGGAGAAGATGGAAGGGCGGAGAACAGGAAAAGCGTACTGTCGAGGTGTGTGTGGATGTGCGAGTCGACTGAAAACGGAGATGGGCACTGTCTCCGAGTGCATATTCACTGGAAGCCAAAACTGAGTCGACTTCCGATCGGACGAGGTGGAAAGGTCGACGGAACAGGGAGGTTGATGGTTCGGAGGAGTGTGTGTGCTGACCAAGCTCAAACTCGCCTTTTGTGGCGAGGCTGTCGAGAGACCGCTCGATCATCATTATGAACGTTTCTGCACCATGTCCGAAGGGACCGAGGGGAAGAATTTGTTCTGCTGTTGTGCGACTTTCGTAATCATCAGAAGCGATCGGACGATGAGAAACGGGACGATGACCGCGAGAACCGAGATAATCTTCCCCAGTGCGGTTTGGAGCTAGACAGGGTCGCTTTGAAGGAAGGGCCGGACGAGTCTGAGCGTCGAAAGGAGTAAGCCCTTCGGCATGTCGATCAACGCCTCGAGAGGCTCCAAAGAAAGTTCGGGGATGTGAAATGAGGAAGTGTGGTTGATGTGCGGGATGGCGACACGCGAGGCGATTCGGGAAAGTGTTGTGGATACTTGGACGGGGCTGTTCGGAGGGAAGATGGAGAGCGACGTGGGTGTGTTCGCAGTCGAGTCAGGTTGTGCAGCGATTGAGGTCGATGATGGCGACCGACTCGAATGTTGGTGATTGACATTGTGAATCTGACGAACAGAGCGTCGGCGGCAGGACAGCTGTTGTGGGTGGAGATAAGCTCGGACAGGCAGGTGAATGTGTTGGGCAGGTCGTGGAGGAGCTTTAGGAAGGGGTCGGACGATCGAATGTTGATGTCGACACCGATGAATTGGTGAGTTGTGGTGAGAAGTTTTTAAAACAGAAGGAAATGTGACGGGTGGGAGCGTGTATGTCAATGGAAGGAAAGGATTGGTCGGCCTTCAACGAAACAATTTAGATACCCTTTTTGTTCGGTTTCATTTTTCTTCTGCTTTTCTTTTTCCATTTGCATGCATTTTCTGGTTGGTCAACGGAAGAGTTGCGTCGCTTCTTTTTCTGAATTGGCGCATAGTCCTCGCTTAGCGACCCATCCTCGTATTCATCGAAACCGTCTTGACGGAGATGCTTTGCTTTAACTTTGGTGATTTCAGGCACTTCTTTCTCCTCCGTATCGGAGTCTCCCAGCAGCAGTTTCCAGTCTTTTTCCTCTGTCTTTCTAAGGTTGTACGAAGTCAGTGGTGGCAAGTCAACTTCGTCAACTTCAACTTGAGTTCGAATGGTCGTAGTGTGTTCACCTGAGAACATCTCTTTTCCGCCTTTTGTCAAGTACTCCCTCCATGCCTTTTGTGTTTCTTCACAGGATAGACATTGTCCGCTGAGAGGAAAACCTCGTCTAGCGGGCGGTGGACCTTGAATTCTCTCCTTGAAGGAACCGCATACCACAGAACCATCAGCTGTTGGTATGCCTGTTGACTTAAATGCGTTGATGATGGTTTTTTTTGAGAGAGCGTGTTGTGCAGCTGTTTCGACCGATGTTAGCCAAGGGATGAGTTGATCCGCAAGCTTAGTTTTGCTTGGGAGTGGCGAGAGGGATTTGAGGTGGTGTTTGAAAACAGCATTGACTCCTCGATCACAGGGCTGTGTGATCGAGGAGGTGTTTGACGGTAAGCAAATAGAATCGCAATTCTGTTCAGAGAGTGTCTTCCATAAATCCGGCTGAAATCGGGACGAATGACCATCAAAGATTAGCAGGGCGGGCGCATCCTGTAATTCGAGGCGGGCTCGCCTTCTAGCAATCTCCGGAATGAGATGCTTGAGTAGAATGTTTGAAAGAATCTCTTTATTCATCCATCCGCGTGGGGCGGGATGGATGAAGAAATCTTTTGGTTTGTGCGCTTGATAGTGCTCCGGTTGGATTGATTGCGGGAGAAGAATGTGTGAAGTGAAGGCTTCTCCGTCTTCGGCAATGAAAAATACCATAGTACATGAAAAAATTTGTGATGGTGGAGTTGAATAGATTTGTTTTTCTTCCAGTAAGCCAACTCGGTGGGTGAGTACCGATTGAGTAGAAAGAAGTGATGTTTCATCAAAATTTATGATGAGTGCCGGAGGATACATCCTTTTGTCCTTCAGTTGTTTTAGTTTGTGGTAAAACGGAAGTATGTGTTCTTTCGTCATAGCATTGATTCGAGCTTGGGTCATTACTTCTGGTTTCATTGAAAAGAGCTCATTTCGCGATTTCACCCAAGAGTGAACCCATGTGTGGGACGGCGGCTCCCGATCATACGGTATAAATCGAAATCGAGAGATGTGGATTGTGTGTGCCTAAAACAAATGAAGAAAAAGAGAGCAACCATGTCCGCAATGTCCGCAAAAGTTGGGTTAATTCCAGAGCAAATGCTCTCTAAGATCTCGTGTAGAAGTTGTTCCTCTTCCGACTTATTGAGATACTGTCTGTTGCCGTTCTGTTGCGGCATTTCGCCCAGAAGGAGAGAATTGAGTGCTCTTGTCTTTGATGCTGGGCTTAGGGTCTTGAACTGCTGAATTTGGATTTGACATTGATGGACGATCGTGCCATCAATGAGGACAATTGGGGGAGATTTTGATTTGGACACCCCTTTCGAGAAGTCACAACATGCTTTGAATGCATCGAGAGTCGACGGAAGTGGAGGAGGAGAAACAGTCATTTAAAACAGACCCATTGTATCAATACATTTCCTCAATTCACAAAAAAAGTGATAATAGTATCAGAAATGAAATGAAGAAAATAATCATCACTCAATCAACTGCACTTTCCGGGTTGTCCTCCAATTTCGGGTTATCTGCAGTACTATCAACACGAAGGAATGAAAACAGTGCTAAACAAACCAGACACAAGAACGAAAAGGCTCTTCAACATCATTGGTCGGAGTTGTTTGGATTCACCACATATCTGGCTTAGAAACATTTCCAGAAAGATCTGGAATCAATATAGTTTGATCTCTGAGGAAAGAGGACACACTTTTTGTTTTGAATCGATATTTTGCATTGTGTGATCAGAAGAGAGATTTTCTGCTAGCATGGAAGATATTAGCGTAAAAGAATCGGGTAGTTGTTCGTAATGTCGAATCAAAGTCCGTATAAACGACCGATGGTCCTATCCTGTTCTCTAATGGTTTGATCAAGAATCCCCATCAGTTGTACCATTTTTACATCAAAAGGACCTATAGATGAATCAAATCCTTCTTCAGTAATAAAGAATGCGAAGGAGTCTTTTGAAGGGATTCTTTTAATTTCCCCTTGACTCCCTCAGATGGTAAGTCGATCTTTCCCTTGGTTCGTTCTTTGCCAGAGCAGCTCATCTTCGATCTTTACCGACCAAGCGCGGTTTATTTCCTTATCCCGATGATCCAGATCTCTCTCATCGCGATATTCGCATCCATTCTGAGATCACATGTCTCACAATCTCACAATTCGCTATTCTACTTAACCAGCCTCCTCAAGCCGTCGTTCTTCAATGAATCGTCAGCAAATTCACAACACATCTCACTTCCAGACGGTGTCGTGCACTCTTCCAACTTTCCGCTTCTTTCATCGAGCTTGGTGATGAATGGTGAACTCAATACAGTTCTCAGACATTAAGATGGAAACCGTGACAACTCAGATCTGGTCGGAAAACAAGACAACACTCCTCAATCAGATTAACTCAACATCCTTTTCAATCTGAACAACGCATCCCTGTCGGTTCAGCGTCGTGTCATCGACATGTCATCCGTGTCTGCGAATCAGGACGTGAAATGTGCCTGCTTGCTTCATCGACTGTTCACGTCTCATTCTGCGAGTTTTTCTGGACGGATTTGAACTCAATATTCGTTCTCCGATCCAGTTCACCATCCACACATACCTCGTCGTTGATCACGCTGGCCTGGTGCATACTGAACTATACCATTCATCATCTGACGGAAATTGTTGACGATATGCGGAAAAACAGTGCGGCAGATGCTTTCGATTTGAACATAGTTGGCACAACAATCGCGAACATGAAAGTGTTTGGAGCAGATGGTGCGTGCGTTTCGCAGACCAACCATCGCAACATCATTCACTTTTATCAGCGCATCTCGACGACAGTGTCTGAACTGCGACTTCTGAATGTGTCGTCTCTGCCTGGGGAAGTGATGGATGTGTCGTCGCTATTTTCGTAGAGAATGGTTGTATGTGGGATTTGGGGAAGCAACAACCATCTTTCGGGGAGTTTGCGGCACGAGTGGACTTTCTGGGCCAAAGGTGATCGAGGTGTGTTGTGACATTGTAGTTCATCGAGGCTATTCTCTCGTAATAAATTGTCGAATATGGATGTGAACACGTTTTATTTTCAAAATGTTGAGAATACTGTCGAGATCGTCTCAGAGAATGTCACGATCATTCGATCGTGTTTGATGAGGTCGATCGGCGAACTATATCACTTCATCTTTACGCTTTCTTGATTCATTTCAACTTTATGTCTCGTATTTTCTTACAATTTTTCAAAACATAGCGATTGATCATGATGTATCGTGAAGTGACAATCTACTGTAGTTCTCCCTTCAAGACACCAATTTTTTGGAAGTGAACGTGCGGCGCGTTTGGCCTAGCGGTAGCCAACCCCTCTGTCGACTGTTGTGCTCGGGGTTCGACTCCCGCCGAGCACAACTTTTTTGCCACTACTTAGAGTTTTTTGGCCCAGAAAGTCCACCCTTGCCGAGTTTGCTTCGAGATGTGAATGGAGGAGGGTCATTTCTTTGTTCGAACAGCACATTCGACTGGTGCTACTCGACATCCTCCGAACGACCGTCGCTCTCCTCCAGCCCCTCCCTGACCGTCGGAAGCCACTAATATTCACCACTCGCGGCATATCCTACCAAGACGGACTTGAAGATGATCCATATACCGAGTGACAGAATGATGGTGTCACCAGCTTGACTTTTACCGATGTTGCCATCACATTCACCGCCTGCCGTTCACAAACATGAAATACACTGCCGCCTCCTCCTCAGACTCTCTCACTTGTGGGTCAGCCATTTATTCACATCGAACGACGTCCACCAAAACGGCGACACTGTCCATCCTCGCCTGCACGTTCTCCAAGTGTTCCGTCTCCAGCTCGTCGAGAATGCTCGGCGGATGTGTGGATCTGCACGGCCTGGACACCGCGACACGCACCGTCGACGCCTGCCCCTTCGACGACTGGGATTCCACACTCGAAATCGAAAACCTAATCTCGATGCTGATGAGCTCATCCTGCAAGACAATCCATTTCGCGCTCCAGTTTCTTTGGGAGACAGATGCGATGAAGAACTGCGATGTCTTGAGCGAGAGCGGGACAACAACACGATCTCTCCAATTTGCTCATTTGGGAGCTCACTCGCCCTGAACACCCTCCGATTCTCGCCGACTCTCTCCTCATCAACGGCAACTCTCACTGCACATCTCGTCCATTTCACACCAAAACCGTCGGAAGAAGGCAAACCTGGGGTCGGTTCGTGTGATATTACAAACATTGATCTCAACGATCTCGCTTTTCATGGGACAACAATGTTCGAGATTGATACGAGCGACCGCATCAGCTTTGTTCTTCCATCAATCTCTCGCGTCACATCCGATTTTCAACAAGGATCATACACCACTCTGAAGGCACAGTCCTTCAAACTGCAGATCCCACCGTCATTTTGGCTGTCGGACCTGAAAACAACAGATCTGCCTTATTTCAATGGAGAAGATATTCCAATTGACGAAAAAGGACAAGTGGAGAAACAACTCGCTTGTGTATTGGCTCATCTCTCCTTCTGCATCTGCAGTGAATCGTGGAATCGAGTTTAACCAAAATGGCTCGTTCAAAGTTGTCAATTCCGAGACATACCTGTCGTTTGAGTCGATCATCTTCGCTGTTGCCCAACCTTGACTGGCAGCCACTCTGTTTGTGGATACTGACGGTGAGATGTCATCTTTCACACGAAAAACCGAAAATGAGACAGTTCTGGAAACAAACATGGAAGCAGGCCATTCTCTCATGCTGAATGATGTGACATTCTCGTCGATGTCATCGTCGAAAGAGGCTACACTTCTCACTCTTTCATTCACTCCATTCGATGAATCCACCTCTGCTCCTCTCGTCGACTTCTCGCTGACCAAAATTGCATGAATCACGCTGACTGGAATAGCCTCTGAACCACCCTGTTTCATCTCAATCGTCGGGACTGCCCTCGCCAGCTGGATCGATGTTGATGATTCCAGACTCGACAACTCGAACCTTGACAGTCGATTGATCTTGATGTGTCGCTTCTGTTTCTCTTCGAGCATCTGAAGGGCCTGTTGGAGTGTCGAGTTCTGGATATGCGATATCGAAGTGTGGGAATCAGACTGCACTGAGCACGTGAGCTGTGTCTGCAGCTGGTTCATTCGAATCTGAAGACATCGACACAAACAGCAGAGGCAGTGACTTTCAGAAACCCCATTTTTTCATCATCCACTCCACCAACGACATTCAACGAAGCCGACACAACCTCACTCTCTCGCCCAGATGTGACACACATCCCACAAGGAGCCATCTCGATCTCCTACGCTCCTCTCACCCTCACCGCCTGCACTTTCAGCTCAAACTCTCCTTCCAACTTGGAGTGGCCTTCTCTTCGGCGAAACAGCAAGTGCACAGATGGAACTGTTGCAATGGACTTGATGAATGAAGGCGATGCACCCGCGTCGCATCATCTTTGGATCTGGACGGATGAAGGCGTTGTCACGAAGGAGGATGAAACGCAACACTCCACACTCTTCGTCCCCACTCTTGTCGCAAACGAGTCAACCGTCACTTTGGACAACAACCTGAAAGAGTATTCGGTGAAGATCGTTGGAACGATGATGATTCCATATGGGCTCAAGTTGGAAGTGTTCGAGCAAGATGCACTCTCCCCTTCGAACGAGGGACAACCACTCAGGTTCGTCATCTCCTCCCTCCAACCGTCGAAATGGACAGAAACAGAGCTGTCGTTCGTCCTCCCACAATCGTCGCTGATTGACTTGAAAAAGAAACCGAAACTTCGATGCCAACTCGTGAATGCTGACGATCAGGCCACGGACTCGTTCTTATTGACTGGCTTATCGAATGAAAACATAACTCAGGCAAGAGTGATCGCGTCGATCGTCGTTCCAAGTGTTGTTGTGATCATCGTCGTTGTGCTCGTCATCATCGTCATCGCTGTTCTGTTCCGTCGCCGAAAGATGAAAGAGAAGACAGCCGAGAAAGACAATCAAGAAGTAGAGGTGTGTGAGGCAGGCGATGTTCGGAAGGACGAACGAAACGCACAAGACAATACAATCAAACCCATCATCGAGACAGCTAGGATGAGCAACAACTCGCTGCTAACGCCACCGATGATGTCACTGAAACACGTGGATGCTGTGAAGTGTGATGGGGAGGGTGGAGTTGTGTCAGTTGATCCAACGAATAGTTGTATCGTATTCTGAACGTGGATACAGCGAGAGTTGTCCAAAAGAAGAAGATGGCAGTGCGGTTTGTGACGAGATTGGAGCGAATGATGGCTGACCATCAGTCGAGTGAACTTCTAACGAAACTGTCTCCGCATTGGATCATCCTCGATTTCAACAAGAACGTGTTCTTCCGAATTGAGTCGATTTCTCAAGTGTTGGGGTCAGACGGGATACATCCGCTTTCGTCATCAACGAAGAATGAAGAAGATCGTCGCTGAAACGCACCTGAACAGGATTCGAAGGAAGGAGGGACAGCGAATGAGCAAAAAAGCAATATGATCGTTGCAAGACTTCCGTGTTCCGACGTGAAGAGGCGTCTGACAGAACTGAAGTCAGACCATCCTCCAGCCGCAGATGATCCTCCGCAGCAGAACAAACCAGCCAAAGCGATATCCGGAATCGAAACTGACTGATCACACATTCACACACACTCCACATCCATCGAGTCAGTCACAATACGACTGGTGTGTGCTTCTCTTATCGCTCCGCTTCGTCCTCCTCGTCCATTTCGTCAGCATATAGTAGTAAAATAACCCGGCGAGGGTAAAATAACCCGGGGTGAAAACCCCCTTTTTTGGACCCCTCTTTCCGTCCATCCCATATTTCTCGGAACCAAAATTTTTTTGGGTCCCACTTTTTTTTCCATAATGTTTGTCTCAACTCCTACTATCGATCGAGGTAGAAATCGAACCTCCAAAATAGGATCCTGGGCCGGGGGTGCCTATTTCGGAACCATATTTTGGCCTATTTTTGACTTATTTTTGGCTCCTAAATAGGAGGTCCTTAACATTCAAGCTTAGGGCATAAAACCTTCACGACCACTTTTCTCCACGCCTGTTCAAAATTTTGCTTTCTCGTTTCATTTCTGGTTGTTTGGGATGTTTTTCTCTCGAAATCACAAATTTTTGAAAAATGAAAAATCCTGGGGGGACCTGGGTTGAAATTTAGGGTCAAAACTGACTTCCCTGTATATTAAGCTTAGGAGCCAGAAAATTTGTATTGATCATATCTCCACAACCAGACATAGTTCCGACATGAGGTTTTCACCAATATGGATGTTTTGTTGGATTATAATTTTTTCTGAAAATTTTGAAAAAACATCCCCTTGCGGCAGTTGAGATATTTTTGTGGGTTTTGGATTTGGTTCGAAAGGAGAGCTGTCACTTGACATGGGATGATGCACCCGTCTCCACATTTCGTCAAAATGATGCAGACACAATCAGAATCGAATCCAAATGCTAAAATTGGTTAGGATCGTGCTTGGGAGGAGAGGAGTTGGGATTTATTCTCAGATAAACACGAAAACTATCAAAAACGCCAAAATAGGAGGTCTTCGAAATTTTCAAAATTTTCAGAAAAATTAGTTTCCAACAAAACATCCATATTGGTGAAAACTTCATGTCGGAACTATGTCTGGTTGTGGAGATATGATCAAAACAAGTTTTCAAGATCCTAAGCTTTGTATACAGGGAAGTCAGTTTTTGACCCTGAATTTCCACCCAGGTCCCCCCAAGATATTTCATTTTTCAAAAATTTGTGATTTCGAGAGAAAAACATCCCAAACAACCAGAAATGAAACGAGAAAGCAAAATTTTGAACAGGCGTGGAGAAAAGTGGTCGTGAAGGTTTTATGCCCTAAGCTTTAATGTTAAGGACCTCCTATTTAGGAGCCAAAAATAAGTCAAAAATAGGCCAAAATATGGTTCCGAAATAGGCACCCCCGGCCCAGGATCCTATTTTGGAGGTTCGATTTCTACCTCGATCGATAGTAGGAGTTGAGACAAACATTATGGAAAAAAAAGTGGGACCCAAAAAAATTTTGGTTCCGAGAAATATGGGATGGACGGAAAGAGGGGTCCAAAAAAGGGGGTTTTCACCCCGGGTTATTTTACCCTCGCCGGGTTATTTTACTACTATAATCAGTCCTACATCCACAAATCGCACGTTTCGTTGCAGAGAAGGGAATTGCTCCCAAATCGTCCACCGACTCCGAATTCGATGCGATTGGAAGAGGCGGACCTGTCACTCGAAGATCGGTCAGCTCAACCGCTGTGTCGGACGACGAGAGCAGAAAAAGATCTGACGAGATACAACAAAATGAGATCGTACGAGCGGCTCCTACAGTCGACTGCATTTTGCTCTCCTTCCGTGTTTATTGTGGTAAAGCTGTTTCCTGTCTTCACGTTCGCTCTTCTGTCAGGGTCTGTAAGTGCGGTGACGAGAACAATTGAAGCTGAGACTCGAACTGCCTTTCGAGTATTCATCATTTTCTTTTAAAGAAAGTCTTGCCTTTCTGTGTTTCGCTGAGAAAGTTCGATCCATCACCCATAACTGTTCTTAATTATTGTTCGAACAGGAAATGTCAGAAAATAAGAGAGAAATGGCTTGATTGAAGTGTAAACATTGTGGTTGTGGCATTCTGTTCAAAGAAGAGTTCAGTGGCGTGATTTTTGACGCCAGCAGCTGGGAGATTTTCTTTGGTAATGTCCACTCGTAGGAAAAAGGGGTCTTGATCAAAAACCATCAATACTGATACGAAGCTTAGATCTCATTCCCCTCATCTCAATAATACTGATTTGCTCTTTATATCATCTCACCTTCGGCTCAGATGCTATCATTCCCGAATAACGATAAAACGTAAGTTTTGATTTCGTCATCACGAAAACAGGTGAATTTCTGGTTTCTTATTTGTTCTTAAAACCACTTCACTGCATGTCATACTCAACATTTTGTGGAATTTAAGAGATGAAAAGCATTGCATGTCGAGATTTGACGGAGTACACATCCTCAAAAAAATCTCCCAGCTGTGGAACATTTTTTGAAAACTTGAAAGAGCAAGGCCCTGTACCACTTTTGAAAAACTTTCGTCTGGTGGACAAATAGTTGTGGATGAGCATCATTCGGTTGTTGATGAATTGATTTTGTCTCTCTGGAGCAAACAACATACTTTTTTCATCTGCTCATTTTCTCACTCTCTAGTCATCATATTGAGCAACCGATGGATTTCTTCTGAATAAAAAGGATCATTATGGAGAATTTGCGAAATGGAAATCAGTTTTGATGCCTAGATCGGATTTTCGTCTGATTTTGTGATCTATGATCAGGCTTTAGATCTGAGAGATCAATTAGTGTTGATGTGAGATCAATCAATCTCAGATACCGATTGAGGGTCTGAGATCAGGGTTCCTAAATAAGCGCTTCGATATCTGTTTCCATGATCTTTTATCACCTCTTCCGTTCTTGACCATGTCCCTCCCCTCCTCAAAACAACCCACGCTCCTTCAATTCCTGCTGTACCAGGAAAATAGACGAGTAAAACCTGCGCCAGAAGAAGTGCTGACCTCATCAAATGGCGAATCCGAACACGACAATGGACCACACTCAATCCAAATTCTTCCAACTGAAAACGACAAGTCAACCGATGATATTCATGAGGATGTCAAACCGAAAGATCTTTCACCATCAGAAAAAGGACAGCATCTTTATCCGACTTGGATCAGTCGTGATGAGTGTATTGGCCCAGATTCGCAATCCTGCTTCATTCTCGGACATGATGGACTTATCTGCCGTTTTTGTCGCCAATATCTCTCGAAACTCCCGAAGAAGCGGAAAGAATATGTCACCAAAGCGTCAAATACGACTCATGTTAATAGCCTAATCAATCACCTGGAAACCAAAAGACATACTTTAGCCATTGCACAATATAGAAGAGAGCTGACTCGATCCACAGAAATGATAGGCATAGGGGAGGATGTCAGATTTGAGTTGGAACATAAACGCAATCAGATTCGAGCTATCAACTACATCGCTCATCATCAGCTCTCGTCAGATCAATTCAAGAGCCTCACCGATCAGTTTAATTCGATTTCGAACAAGCATTTTGTTTCGAAAAGCAAAACATCGAACAATCGCCTTTTCTGGAAAACCGCTGAAGCTCTCGACGTTCATTTTAGGAGAGTTCGAATAGCCTCGATCAACGATCAAACGCCGATCGCATTATCGCTCGATACCTCAACTGACCAGTTCTCGGTGACTGTTCTTTGCCTTAATCTTCGATTTCTAAACGGGAAAGACATCATTTCGATGTTCGTTGGACTAAGTGAGCTGAAAGACGGGGCTTCCGGCGCCCAATTGTATGCTGCATTTCTTAGAGTGATTGAAGACACGGGAATCCTGCTCGAACAAATAGTCAGCGTCGCCACCGATGGTGACCCATCAATGGTCGGCCATCAGAAGGGCTTCATTGCATGCCTTCGAAAAAAGATGCCATCAGTTCTTCATGTGCATTGTGTTGCGCACAATTTCCAACTCGCCTTAAAGGACGCGTTTGACAACGAATCTCATCCAATCTCGCACGAACTCATCAAAAAATACAATTTTACTCATCCATTCAATCACAAAGTCTCATCAAAAGCGGAAATCATTTGAGAGAGAATTGATGCAACGTGAGATTCCTGTTCGACGACTTTCAAGACCAATTAAAGTCCGCTGGTCAACTGTTGGTAAATCGATCTCAGAAACACTTCAATATTTGCCAATCATCCTGCTAGTTCAAAAGGATGAGACAGACACCAAGACGGCAGCTCTCCGAGCCTTCTTTCGACTTCCGGAAAACCTTCTCCATTTGTCAGCCTTGAACCTCATCCTCAACCAAACAAGCCCCACCTCACAAATTCTACAATCAAACAGTTTAACTATTCTCCTTGCTAAGAAAGCAGTCTCCGAGTTGGAAAGCAGGTTGGCATCCATCTCAACGACGGAAATCTCGAACAAACTCCAGGAAGATATGCATATTCTCCACGTCGAGGAGTACTTGCCGCTTCTTGATTCAGCAATATTACACTGTCAGCACATGATCGAAGACCTCCGCAATTGTTTGAAGTTACGATTCACGATTCCTAACGACACGGCTGATTTTGAGTTTGTGTCACATGACATACTCATGTTGCCCAATACACCACAAACAGATTTACCCATCTCCATTCTGGCTCAACGATTCCACAGATTCATCCCGCGTCTTCTTCAGCAGTTCGTGGTAACCCAATGGCGACACCTCAAAGCACTTTATCAGATCCATTTCAGCTCGGAAGTCAGAACCCGTCCGCAAATCATCGATATTGTTCTCACTAATCAACTCTTTCAGTCATGTTCGTCAGTTCTCCCACTATTTCGTGTTGTTAAGACAATATCAGTAACCTCTGTTGATACCGAAAAAAAAACTTCAAATTTGTACAGTCAGAGTCCTCCTCATTCTCAAAGTTGTCAAACAAAAATGAGATACTTCGTTTTTACGAGCTGGGGTACGCTCCCAAGTTTTCAAAAATATTACCACAGCTAAAGAAATGTCGAGAGTTTGTGTGAGTAGGCTTTGTGCAATTGGGGGACAGATCAGAACTCGTCCACGACAACTCATATTCATCTCCCAATTACAGTGTCACGAACATTTGAGATTATCAAACACAGAAATAAAGAATAATGGATGAGATGGACAAATACCCAGAGAAAAGAGAGAAAAGTGAAATGCGAGTGATGAGATCTTGTATTGTAGAGCAGAATAGTAGATGGTTCCACGCTCAAAAGATTGATGCTGGCCTTTTCGTTCAGTTCTTCAAGTTAGACGAGGAAAAGAAGGCGACATATTGGGCTAGAGAAAAAGAAGGAACTGTGCAGTCAATGCTTTCTCGATTGAGGCACAAACGAACATATTCAACTCCACCGGGAAGGAAGAGGAAGACGACTGAAGATCAAGATGCCGCAATTGTTCAGATCATCGAATCGAAACGATTTGCTACTAGAAATGAAATTAAAAGTGAAAAAAAGAGCAAACTGCAAATTTCGATGTCCGAGCCTAAGATCGCCAACAGATACCCCAGTGGATGCAAACCATTTTCCTGTTGACAGGGATGAAAAAAGAATTAGCATACTAGCCTGCGTCGGACTTGACCTCAGTGTCGTGCCACCATATTTTTGTGTTCCGCCTCCTTTCAGCGAGGATCTTGCGCTCATCGAGGGGTTCGAACTATCAACCGACTACGAATATGGACGATCTAAAAATGGAGGAATGACAGCAGAACTCCTCCTGGACTGGTTAAACAAGGTTTTCATATCTTTGATCAAACCTGTCCGGTAACTTCGTGGACTTCCAAACCAACCGGCTTCTCTTCTTCTCGACGGCTGCGGCGCACATGGAACTGAGGACGCAAGGAATCTGTGTACGACAAACTGCCTGTATCAAGAGAAAACCTCAAAATACTGTGAAAACCAGAAGTGTACACATTTTCTCAACTTTTTCCGCTCGTTTCTCCACAACCAGCCATCCGTTTTGCACCAAATAAAGTGCATTGTTATCGTAAAGATCTCGACAAAAGATCTTCAAAACATACTAGATAATTGTTTCTAAGACTTTTTTATCGAGACAAATATGGGTTTTTTCCAAGTTTTCCAGATACCCAGAATTTTCTCTCCACATTTTTACCAAAATGTTCGTTTCACCAAAAAAAACGTTTCTGTGAAAAATTTCATCAAAATTAGTTCACGGGTTGTGAAGATATTGCCAAAACGATTTTTTTCATCGGGCAAAAGGAGGTATTTTGTGGTTTTCTCTGATTCGCATGGGTCTATAATTCTAATATTTATTTTTTTCTTAGTTTGACCAGTATCAATTTTTCAACTCCTGATTACCGGATATGTAAAGTATTGGGATTAAGCACACGTCTATAACATTTCATTGGTTTCAGACATTAATTGATGGAAGTGTGTGCGTTCATTCTGTCACCATCAGGAAATGGTTCGAGAAGGGGAGTGTGAAATACGCTGAAAACAGTGCGTACAGAATGTTTCTGCCGCAATGAAGTGGGTTGATCCGGACTAGATGTTGGGCCCCGCGCAAGCCCCACAGTAAAGGATGATCGAACGAAATGGAAAAGAATTATTCGTCCCCAGTGGACACAGATCGAGAATTGTCCGGAGCGTGTTGTCACAGTTTTCTGTCTTCTAACCTCTGAACAAACAAGTTAACAGTCATCACTTGAGAGAGACAATCTTCAGAAATCACTCAAATCAATGTCAATTGTTTCAAAACGAGTTTTAAGGGTCTATCATGCTTCTATCCCCATTTTCACCTGGAAACAAACATAGAAACGAAAAGTGACTGTTCCTCGGTCAGTCTTTTGTTTTAAAATAGAGGCGACAAATCTCCCGACGATTTACCATTGCCTTTCTTGCTCGCCATACAGAACAATCGATCCCATCTGACTTTTCCAAGCGATTAAAGAGTATTGAATGTTTCGGGAACCCATGTCCCCTCAACAGTTTTGTATTTTTCCGACAAATTGTGATCTCGAAAGAAAATCATCCCAAACAACCAGAAATGAAACGAGAAAGATAAATCTAGAACTGCTTATCAGCGTCCTCGTACAAATCCTTCTACGCATTCTACCATCCCGTCGAGAAATGGCAGATATGGCTGCAGAGATCTTAATTTCAAGATCCTATTCAGTTATGGCTTTTACTCCGCCATCGGTAAGCTAGATTTCGACTTTTTTCTAATAATCCAGAGAAACGGGTCTCCTTTTTGGAGACCCAATAGCATTGGAAATAGTCGGACAAACATTCTCCACAACTGCTGTCTTTTTCGTATGCGCTGATGATGAAAGACTGACGATCCACTTTACTTTTGCGGAAGAGATTGATCCAGACCTCCTCAAGAATCACTGTCATGATAGTTATGTGTACCATTTCAACTCGTCTGAATGGATGATGAGGGAAATGTTGCGAGAAAAGCTCAAGGGCGCGACTTGAGATGAAACCGCTTGAAAGAGACGAAAACTATAAAACAAGACTCATCCGTATTTACCTTCGATGGTCGCAGTTCAAGCGATAATTGTGAGAGATGGAAAACTCATGGAGAGCACAGTATCCATTCCGTGTATCACTGCTTTCAGAACTCGAGAAATATCTCATTTCACCACAGATCATGAACTCAGCGGAAATGAAAGGGAGTATCCGATGGTCCGAATTGCACAACCACATTCTGTTGATTCAAGCCTCTGATCAACGTTGCTTCATCGATATGGATGATTGTGATTCGAAAGATGACGCGAAACTTATTGATGAAGTTTTCACAGAAACGCTTTTTGGTGAAACGAACATGTTGGAAATAATGTGGAGAGAATTGTCTGGGCATCTTGGAAAAAACATATGTTACTCGACGCAAAATTCTTTGAAAAAATCTATTATTCTTTGAGCAGCTTTTGTCGAGATTTTTACGAAAACAATGCCTTTGATTTGGTGCAAAACGGATTACAGGAAATGGAGAAACGAGCGGAAAAAGTTAAGAAAAATATGGACATTTCTGGCTTTCACAGTATTTTGAGGAATAAACCTGAAACTTCATCCTCATCCTGTTCGGATAGTCTGACGACAGAGTCGAGTTCATCACCGACCAATTGGCAAAAGAACGGAGCCAAAGAGATCCGAAATCACACAGTAGAAAATAACCAAGCTGAATGAGGGAAAGAAAGGTGGGGAAAAGTCGTACCATCCAGACTTGTCAGGGGTTGGGAGGAGTTACAGACAGCGGTTTAAAAAACGACAGGAAGCGACAAGAAAGATTAAAACGAAGGATACAACGAACTATCAAACGGCAAGAACCCTCATTTGGAAGTGATTTGGGAGCGGTCCTTCCATCCCAGCCCAGCAGCGTGATAACATGAAGGCAACCACGTCACAAAATCGAAAACTTCTTGTGATTCAAACTGAAATTTCACCCAACAGTATGAATCTCGCCGCTACTCAGAGAACTCAGGATCAGATCCTGAAGATCGCAACTGATTCCACACTGTCAGCAATCGGCAGGGTTGGGAGGCGTGAGTTCTTTTAGGCTTATCGTGAGATCTTTTAATCTCACGATGAGGTTTTTGGGTGAGATCAGTCTCCGTTTTAGGCGTATCTATTTCTCCAACGTTTTTTTCCATTCTCTCTCTGATTTTAGTATATTTCATGTACAAAATCACCTAATCCACATGAAGTGAGTTCTGACAAACATACCTTTGAACTTTAAAACATAATTGGAGAACGGATATTGAGCGGAGGCTGTGGATCAATGATGGCGAGTTCTAAATTGAATTTTAGAATGAGATTAATAAAACACAAGAAGATTCCAGTTTGTTTCCAGTTTGGACGCACACTTTCCAACCTTAAAACACAATCGTTCACTCGACTTGAAAGTCATTTTTGAATCGCATTCTATCTGGTTCAAGAATTGTTTTCAGAATGAATGGAGATATTCAGAGATGACACACGTTCAGACTGTTCAGCGACACATCGTTTCGAAGTTTAAAACAGCATACTTGTACACTCGGATGTGAGGGATCTGTTATGTGAGGGTGAACTATGGGGTGTAAAAGTGAATGAATAAGACAACGTGATCACACCAGGTTCAGTTATTCATCTCAACATTCAACGAACGATAAGCAGCAACGATGGACCCAATGTGAATGTTCCATTTCCGTCCGTTTCTATCTGGGACACTACTTGTTTTAGGGAAGAATAAGTTGAAAGAGAACATACCGGTTAATCTCGACTTGGATCCACATTAATCAGACTAAAAACATTGTAGAGAACCAGAACTGAGAATACAGAAAAGAGCAAAATTAGGTCCGAGAGAATGTTTTATCAAAAGAAAGAGTTGAAATGAAAAAGTCAAAAGAGGGAGAACGTGAATTCAAGGTCAATAGAAAGTAAAACAAAGCGGCGTACCTTCTGAATCAAAATCGACGATCGATCGAGAAATTTCGAGCACCCAAAAGTTGATCGAAAATTACGTGAACTCATGTCAAACTTCAATTTTAGAAAAAGTGAAAGACAATGAAGAATAAATCAGAATGAAGTGAGAATGAAAATACTAGAGTGAAGAGGAGGAAGAAAAAGAAGACAAAAGTGACTTTGAGATCTAGGTTAAAAAGACTATTTAGGAAAAGATAATTCAAAAAAGATCAGACCTGTCTTAATTCTTCGGTACAACACACTTTCGAACTGTAAGACGTGATAGAGAACCTGAGGTGAGATGATCAGTTGGTGTGAGGTAATAAATGAAATTTAAAAGGAGATAAATAGAAAAGAAGAACATACAAGTTAATTGTGAAGTGAGAGACATCCATTTGAGAGATAAGACGCGATTGTTGACCTGATTTGCAAGGTCGTCAATGGTCTGATCGGATCGAGTTCAAAAAGAGTTTTATGAAAGAAGGAATCAAAAAGAGAACAAACCTTTCATGAATGAGTCAGAAAAGAAACCACCGTTCATAAAACACATTAGTGTACCTGAATGAGAGGAGAAGACAAAAGTGAAGGATCAAAGACGAGAATGAAGAGTCAAAAAGAATTGAGAATAAATGAGAAAAGAAAGCGTAACACTCAAAACGAAACAGTAAGAAGCAGTCTGGAATGAGATGAGAGGATCGAGTCCCATTGAAGGACTTTCACGGATCAAACAAGACTGATCGAACCCATCGATGACGGGATTGAAGTCAAGAAAGATCTCAAATGATTATTAAAACACGAACGAAAATTTAGGTTTGACTTTTTAATTTGTATTAAATGAATCCAACTGAAATGTACAAGGAAAGACGTCAGTACCCTGCTTCCACAACCCGTCACTTTCCATAACCCGTCACGATTTTGACGGGTCTTCAAATTATTCTTTCCACATCTAATTTTCATTTCAAAATTGTTTTTATTCAAATTTTTTATGAAGTGAAATCAATTTGAAAACAAATCGTGAAAAAGTCGGGATTGTAATTCCTCCTTATTCTGGTCAAGGTGATCAACCCTGAATTTTGTTGTGGTGATCCTCCTCGACCACTCATCGGACAGACCTCTCGTTTTCACTAAATTGAATGTTGTGGTGGAAAAGAGTCTTTTATGACATTTTCAATCTTTTGACCAACACTAAATTCCATCATTTCACAATTTTGAGTCAGCTGTCCAAATAGTTATTTTCTGGAAAAGGATCAAATTAAAGGAAATTTCAGAGAAAAGTGGGAATCACAATGATTTCCGAAGAAATGATGGAATTTAGTGTTGGTCAAAAGATTGAAAATGTCATAAGATTCTTTCCACCACAACATTCAATTGAAAACGAGAGTCTGTCGATGAGTGGTCGAGGATCACCAACAAAATTCAGGGTTGATCACCGACAAGGAAATTGTCCACGATTTGTCATTTTTCATAAAAAGCAATCGCTAAAAACAATGAAAATAGTAGATGTGAAGATTGAAGACCGTCGTGACTATGGAAAACAGGTTAATGAAATATGTTCAAGAACAAGCATTAATTGAACCAATGAGGGAGAGAACTGTTCGCTAGTCTCTGAGGTATGTCAGAAATAATGTGCCGGTGACGTATGTTCATGAGGGAGTCTAAATTTTAATTCCAATGAAAGAGCACCCAAAATGAATCGACCAAAATACAATTCACAAATGATTGAGAAAATGATTGATCATAAACTCTCTTCAACCGGAGTAGAGAAACAGAATCAGAAGAAAGTCGATACACTCAAAGAGACAGCAAGAAGCCGATAACTGAAAAGGCAGAAGGAAAGAAACTGAAAGAAATAAGCAATATTGTTTTATTTTTGATAAAATGAACTCGCATATAACACATCTGACAAACAAAGAACAGGAGCATCATCATTGACTGGAAATACAACAGGATCAATCAAATTACACAAGAGATGACATTGGTCAAATACAACAGCAACTAATGTCACAGGCATCACATCAATTACCTCTTGAACTATGGATCACACAGTACCTCGATACAGGAATTGATTCCATCAGAGAATTCACGATTCTGCAAAGGGACAGGAAATAATCATTCCACTGACTGGTAATCAAGATATTGTTCAAATCGATGATTCCTTCATTCCGTTCATAATGGCGACATTGAAGGTCAATAATTGGAACACAACGGCTGGAAAAGTTGGATCGTACATGAATGAGAGAGTGTTAATCTTTCTTGGACTCAAAGTTTAGCATCAATCTTTCGTGACCTAACTGTTCTTCACAATAATCAGAGAATCAGAAGCACAACAATCAATGGATAAATCATCAGAGAGTATTTTGAGGTTCTGGAAGATTTCATTTAGAAGTACTCGTCATTGTTTCGATCAGTGACATATATTTTTGTATTCGTTCATTTATGATTGTTGGTGTCCGACGATAGGGATAATTCCTGAATGGCTTTGATACAGAAGCAAGAGAGTTCTGCATAATCAACTTGAAGACAATCTGGATTTGAATCATTCCCAACCTCTGGGAATATTTCTTGGATCTGTTGTGCAATCACACCACTGTGTTTCTTCTCCCTTTCCTTCTTCAAGCATTCACATTTCTCTTTGCAATTCTTCAAGTGTTCTTCATCTGTCTCTTTTTCAATTTGCTTTGTCACTTTGTTGATCTTCGAGTCAAATGTGTTGAACTGATACAGCACGATTTCCACTTTATTCAGTGCAAAGACGAAAGATGAATGCAAAAGTTGAAAGATGAATCACAGAAGACGAAAGATGAATGCAAAGACGAAGATAATCTAAAGAAGTTAGAAAGATGAATGCAGGAGACGAAAGATGAATGCAAAGACGAAAGACTGAGGTGAAGACAGAAGATAAGATACAGGAAGTTAGACGAAGATAGATGCAGAGACGAGAAAGATGAATGCAAAGAGACTGAAGAAGATGAATGCAAAAGACGAAAGATGAATGCAAAGAAGTTGAAGATGAATGCAGAAGACGAAAGATGACTTCAAAAGACGAAGGAGGATTAGAAAAGACGAAGATGAATGCAAGAGACGAAAGATGAATGCAAAAGACGAAGATGAATGCTACAAAGACGAAGATGAATGCAGGAGACGAAAGATGAATCTCAAAAAGTTGAAAGATGGGTGAGATGCAGAGAGGAGCGAAGATGAATGCAAAAGACGAAGAAGATGAATGCAGGAAGACGAAAGATGAATGCAAAAGTTGAAAGATGAATGCAGAGGACGAAAGATGA